>OX377620.1:11271424-11306046 GCA_947397865.1 Polietes domitor
ATCATCTATATCATCTATAACATCTACATCATCTATATCATCTATACCATCTATATCATCTACATCATTGACATCATCAACACCAACTACATAATCTACTTCACCTACATCATCTACATCTATATCATCGTCTACATCTGATACATCTTCTAAACCATCTACATTTTATCTATATCATCTACATCATCTATATCATCTACATCATCTACATCATCTGTATCATCTACATCATCTACATCATCTGTATCATCTACATCATCTATATCATCTACATCATCTGCATCATCTACATCATCTACATCATCTACATCATCTAAATCATCTGCATCATCTAAATGATTTACATCCTCTACATCTTCCACATTTCCTAGATGATAGAGGCAACCCTACTGCAATACATATACAGGTAGTGGGAGTTGATTCCTTCATCTTCAGCCTGCCACATTATTCAGCACAATCTTGCAATTGTTGTTATTGTATTTCCTGCAATTCGCTGCAGTTTGTATTTCTTCTTTGAGGCAGGGCGCGTGTGTTTTATAACTTCATTGTTGTTGAGATTTCTGTTTTTTATTTTGCAAAATACATTCCTTTTGAGCTTTATCTGTGTGAGCAAATGAATTTATTATACCTCAAAGCTGTAAGAAGTTGTTTTCCTTCTACAAGCTCTCTCTCCGCCTGCCTGCCTACCTACCTACCTCGTGGGCTTTAATATGTTTTCCAAAAGAACAAAACAACAAAATTATAATGTGTTTTAAATTCAGAAAGTTAAAAACGTCTTGAGAACAACAGCCTCAGCACCAATAGCAATGGCAACGACAACAACAACATAAAAGGCACCATCATCGTAAGGATTGCTGCTACTCAAGTATTTAAATCCTTAGGCATATTAAACATATATAAAACACACTCATGCCACCATCCGGCGTCTCAGCACTTCTTCCTTCCTCTCACCCTCTCAGATGATGTGAAATACTCACATATATGATTCCGAAAAAAGAAAGAAATCGAAATGAAAACAACACAAAAAGACGAAACGCAAATGCTGTCTTTGTTGGATGATGATGAAGGAGCCGGAGCTGGAGATGAAGATTATGATGAGTACGAGGACGAGGACGAAGATGGCAACAGTCATTCCATCATAACGCGAGTTACTCGCACGTCCTTTGTGGCAACATCAGCAACATTACCAACCGTATCATCGCTCGTCGTCGTCATCGTCATCATCAATGTGCTGAGCTTTCTTCTTTGGGAACAACTCACGTTCGTCTTGAGAGCGTAGGATGAAGTGTATCAAAAGAAACACATTAAAAGAATTTGTTACAAAGTTTTCTTTTGCTGTTTCCTTTCTTCCTTGTATCTGCTCCATTCATTATTTGGCACAAGGAGCAGAGCAGAGCCGCATGTATGTCAAGCCAACCAAATACACTGTGGGCGATGTCGACAAGGATGTGCTGCCTGTCTGCCACTATGGCAAAGCTGGAGTTTATATTCGCGTATTACTGGCAAAATGTGCAGGGTAGGGGTGTGCGTGTGCAGTTCGGATGAAGTGTCAGATAACCGACTGGCTAAATACCCTTCACGACAAATTAAAGACGACCAGCAGATGGGGATTTAATGAAAAAGTTTATTGTTGCCAGGTTTTCAATTAATATTTTTTTCGCTTTAGCTTTTATGAAAAGTATTCTGTGATATTTCGTGTGCAAGGGTAGTTGCACTCCCCCATTTGTGCGGTTTTCTATAATATGGAGCGGAATGGCTTTATCGAAGTTTCATCGTGATAAGGGAAAATGAAATATGACCACCCTTAGAAAATATACCCCTTCAAAATTTCACATTTGTCAAATTTTTAATTTTTTTTATATTGAATTTTGGAATTTTTTAATCTAATGAAATATTTCATAGGATTTAGGGAATCATTGTTGAGGCTTTAAGTAGATTTAAGATGATATTGGTTCATAAATTTAAAATTTTGACATACTCTGCACTTCCACTTTGAGGATTAACTGAAACTACATCGTTTGCGGAAAAGTCTCACGTCGAAGTTTAAAACCGTATATTGTTTTCCAGCGAATTAAATAAATTTCCTTTTCAGATCTGCCAAATTTAAAAATAATTTATTGGAGGTTTAGTGTACTTTTATTAATTATAACGAATTTGACCTTAGGTATTTTCAACTGCTCATAAATATAGTCTTCTTTACTTCGCCTCTCGATTTTGAACTTGTTTTGGTTACATCATCTACATCTTCTATATCATCTATATCATCTATATCATCTACATCATCATATACATCGTTGACATGATCTGCATCAACTACATCATTGACATCATCAACACCAACTAAACAGTCGACTTCGCCTACATCATCTACATTTATATCATATATATCATCTATATCATATATAGCATCTATATCATCTATATCATATATATCATCTATATCATCTACATCATCTATATCATATACATCGTTGACATCATCTGCATCAACTACATTATCTACATCATTGACATCATCAACACCAACTACATAATCTACTTCACCTACATCATCTACATCTAAATCATATATATCATCTATATCATATACATCGTTGACATCATCTGCATCAACTACATCATATACATCATCTACATCATTGACATCATCAACACCAACTACATAATCAACTTCACCTACATCATCTATATCATATATATCATCTACATCATCTATATCATCTATATCATCTATATCATCTATATCATCTATACCATCTATATCATCTATACCATCTATATCATCTATATCATCTATATCATCTATATCATCTATATCATCTATCTCATCTATATCACCTATACCATCTATATCATCTATATCATCTACATCATCTATATCATATACATCGTTGACATCAACAACATCAACTACATCATTGACATCATCAACACCAACTACATAATCTACTTCACCTATATCATTTACATCTATATCATCTACATCATCTATATCATATACATCGTTGACATCATCTGCATCAACTACATCATCTACATCATTGACATCATCAACACCAACTACATAATCAACTTCACCTACATCATCTATATCATATATATCATCTATATCATCTATATCATCTATATCATCTATACAATCTATATCATCTATATCATCGATATCATCTATATCATCTACATCATCTATATCATATACATCGTTGACATCATCTGCATCAACTACATCATCTACATCATTGACATCATAAACACCAACTACATAGTCTACTTCACCTACATCATCTACATCTATATCATCTTCATCATCAACACCAACTACATAATCTACTTCACCTACATCTATATCATCTATATTATCTACATCATCATCGTTTATATCATCTACTTCGTCTACATCTGATGCATCTTCTAAGCCATCTACATTTTATATGTCATCTGCTACATCTTTTAAACCATCTATATGTTCTATATCATCTACTTAATTTGCATCATCCATCATTCCATCATTTTCGAGTACCCTCAGATAAATTGAATACATTTACCTTTCAGATCAGCCAAATTGTATTTTTGGATAGTTTATTGTACTTCTAATAATTATGTATTACGAATTTAGTTGAAAATGTTTTAAACAATTCGTAAATATAGACTTCGTTTATCGATTTCGAATTTATTTCGTGGTATCGGCGACAATTTGGGTCCGGTGGTACTGTCCTGTTGAAGCCAAATGCCTCCAGAACATTTGCATACAGAAACATCGTCTGTTGTCTATCAGCAGGCAATTTGGTTGCTATTACAGCTAACATTCTGTCATAACAGAAAATTGTTTGCAAGACCAATTTGCTTCTGTATGAATTAGCTGAAAATTTCTGCTGAAACAATAGAACTTCAGTGAATATAAATTGCTGCCTCAGCTAAAAGTCTTCTTTTTGTTTAAAAAAAGTCGACCCGATGATGGCATCATACTATAAACCTGATTTGCTAGCTGCAAATGTGTCAATTATTACCAACGCCACGTATGTTATGACGATGACAAAAGGTGGAATTTTTAACTTTTTATGAACTGACCGCTTATTGTGGAATAAAATCGGCAAACCATATCCAATTTTATAATTATTATTATTATTGTAGACAATGCGATTTCGAATCATTTTCTTATTACTCAGCTTGTTGGGTAATATATATTTTTCTGTTGCAAATATCTCTTTAGCTTACTGTGTCTTAAAAAAAAATAATTCCCATCATACTTCAAGGTCTTAAGAGTCTTATGAATTTTTGTATAATGAAAATATCCTGTAGGCTATAGTCTAGCAAATCAGAGTACAAATCACAACATTTTGCTGTAGTAAATACTAGGAAAGTATACGAAGTACTCTATCTTAAAAGGCCACCATTTGCATAATTATCCTTGGATTTTCTTCGAAACTGAATTGTTTTCTAGATTTCTTGAATTTGAGACTTAATCAATTAGTGCCGCAAATTATTGCCAAAATTCCGGCGAAAATGAATTTTTTTAAATATACTCATACTAGAATCTTAAAAAACTAAGAGGTCCTGTTTTTATTGGTACTTTTCATATTTTAAAACCTTGTGCGTAATAAACTACGGAAAAATTGTCATTCTGAAGATTTTTCACTGAAATTTGATGACTTTACAAACACACAAATCGAAAAAAAATCGTAAAAATAGAACCCATAATTTCACCACTTCCAAAGTCACACAGTCACCAAAAAGATATATAAGAAATATTACTTTGAAGTTCAAAAAATAATCTAATCATTTCTAAAATCAAACTAAAAAGTTTAAAACATATGTATATATTTTTAAGATGTGGCCGTTTTATATTAAACTAAAAGTAGTTTGCTGTAAATTCCCTGAATAAATTATATTTGTAAACCCTACCACAATAAAGTTACACAAATATTAATATTATGACAAAATTCTTCATTTTCGATCCAACCATTAGGTCCGGAATTTCGTATTATTGGAAAAGTGGTAAATGCAGCTTTAGTCGCCTAATTAATTTTATTTAATTTACTTATTTTTTATTTTATTTACTTTGTTTAATTTATTTATTTTTTGCTTTATTTATTTTATTTATTTTATTTATTTTATTTATTTTATTTATTTTATTTATTTTATTTATTTTATTTATTTTATTTATTTTATTTATTTTATTTATTTTATTTATTTTATTTATTTTATTTATTTTATTTATTTTATTTATTTTATTTATTTTATTTATTTTATTTATTTTATTTATTTTATTTATTTTATTTATTTTATTTATTTTATTTATTTTATTTATTTTATTTATTTTATTTATTTTATTTATTTTATTTATTTTATTTATTTTATTTATTTTATTTATTTTATTTATTTTATTTATTTTATTTATTTTATTTATTTTATTTATTTTATTTATTTTATTTATTTTATTTATTTTATTTATTTTATTTATTTTATTTATTTTATTTATTTTATTTATTTTATTTATTTTATTTATTTTATTTATTTTATTTATTTTATTTATTTTATTTATTTTATTTATTTTATTTATTTTATTTATTTTATTTATTTTATTTATTTTATTTATTTTATTTATTTTATTTATTTTATTTATTTTATTTATTTTATTTATTTTATTTATTTTATTTATTTTATTTATTTTATTTATTTTATTTATTTTATTTATTTTATTTATTTTATTTTATTTATTTTATTTATTTTATTTATTTTATTTATTTTATTTATTTTATTTATTTTATTTATTTTATTTATTTTATTTATTTTATTTATTTTATTTATTTTATTTACTTTATTTATTTTTATTAATTTTATTTATTTTATTTAATTTAATTTATTTTATTTATTTTATTTATTTTATTTATTTTATTTATTTTATTTATTTTATTTATTTTATTTATTTTATTTATTTTATTTATTTTATTTATTTTATTTATTTTATTTATTTTATTTTTTTTATTTATTTTATTTATTTTATTTATTTTATTTATTTTATTTATTTTATTTATTTTATTTATTTTATTTATTTTATTTATTTTATTTATTTTATTTATTTTATTTATTTTATTTATTTTATTTATTTTATTTATTTTATTTATTTTATTTATTTGATTTATTTTATTTATTTTATTTATTTGATTTATGTATTTATTTATTTATTTATTTATTTATTTATTTATTTTATTTATTTTATTTTTTTTTTTTTTTTTATTTATTTTATTTATTTTATTTATTTTATTTATTTTATTTATTTTATTTATTTTATTTATTTTATTTATTTTATTTATTTTATTTATTTTATTTATTTTATTTATTTTATTTATTTTATTTATTTTATTTAATTTATTTATTTTATTTATTTTATTCATTTAATATATTTAGTTTATTTTATTTATTTTATTTAGTTATTATATTTTAATTATTTAAATTGATTACAACACAAAGTAAATTTTTAGAATTCTACTCAAATATTTTAAAATTTAAATATTTAAAAAATTAAATCTTTCAAATTATTTAAATTTAATTTTTTTATTTTCCATGTCCAATTTTCCTAATATTTCGATTCGACTATGAAATTTATATTTGAATATTTATACAAAATTCTGACTAAATTGCATGATTTGTGAGCATAAGGTCCTCAGTTAGCCTTCTTACTCTTTTATTAAATATTTGATTTATTTTTGGACGTTTTTTGCTGTGATTTACAATTTTTCTAATGTAATCAGACTTAGAATATATTATCTCAGCAGGACGAGATAATTGAATTGCTCTGACCTTCAGTTAATACAATTCTGATAATTTGTTTCCCATCTCGTACTCTCAACGTTTAGCCCAAAAAAATGCAAAATATTTTTGGCGCCAACAATGAGATCACCAGCAAAAGAAATGCTCATGTTGAAGGGGTTCTCATTATTTTTTGAAGGGGATTACAAAATTCTTGAAACGTGAGGGTGTGGAAATTATATGTATTTTTACAAAAAAAAAAACAAACCCAAAAGTACGCCTAATTCTGTAGGCGACTTCAAGGCGACAATAAATCACCAAAAGTTAAGACATAAAAGGCAACAGCGTCAGGCGATGCTCAGACTCGTTTAAAGGAAGCCAAGACCCATCTCCCGATTTTGAGTCACTGACGATGTTGATGATGATGACGCCTACTACAAAGATGAACCTACACTACCCATCATTTACGCAGAACTTGCGAAAACAACATTTACAAGACAAACAGACAACATCCGTTTCTCTCTTTTTCTGGTGGAGGGGGGACGGTGGGGGTTGGTTCCCATAAAAAAGCGTAAAAGAAAAGTTTAAGTGAAAAAAGTTAATGGAAGACGTTACGTTTTTTTGTTTTGTTCATTGTGTTGAAGGGGGATGCAGAGTGTTGAGGAGGACTCAAGGGAGGGGGGGGGAGACACTACTTGGTTGATGATTACGCTCAACTCACACTGACAACAACACACCATCCACCGCCCACGATATTTCGATAAACAAGGATTAAATATGAAATAATAGAATATTTCGCATATACCCCCGGGAGAAACACCAGAGCCCTCTTCACTTTTCGAGTGGTGGCAGGCAATGTCTTCTGTCACAACAACCATTGTATGAGGAGCAGCACTCACTCACACATCCATCTTATCACTGACACAAAAGACGCCGCCGCATAAATAAATTCGTGTTGTGCGTTGTTCTTAAAGTTTCAAGAACAAATTATGTACTTTTTTCGCACGAAAAAATCCTTTAAAAGGACCGCCTGCTTTCTTTTGAGAAGCAAAACAAAATTTTGTCTTGGAGTGAGGGGTGTGGCAAGAAGAAGCAACATGTTTTTGTTTTTTGTGACGAAACAACAAACAAAACTCAAATGAAAGGATTTGACACGCAAAATTAAAATTCATTAGCAACGCAACACTGGAAAGTGTTTTTACCTCTTTTTTGTTTAACAAAAAAGTGAGAATAAAGAATTTCGTCCTGGGCGAGGAAATTCATTAAATTATAATTTTATTTCTTGTTTAAATACCCAAATTCCACCCGATATTTTATTTATATATATATTATATCTACAGCTTTCGTGTGTTCGGTGACTTATAGTGAATTTTAATATAGAATATTTTTTCCGTTCACACCAACCCCCTAAAATGCAGTTATGTGGGTTAGTTTAGCACCAATTGGGGTTAAGTACGAAATTAACCCTAAAATTATGATTTTAAGTTTGGACTTATTTCTGTTATTTAAGTTGAGTTTTCCATCTTGGTGTATTCAGAGTGTTGTAGTAGAATTTTTTGGCAAATATTTTTGTAGAATATTGCTGAATATGGCAAATATTTTTGTAGAACATTTTGACCCGCTGAAGCACCGTTTTAGGGATGTTTTTACCCTTTTTCACAAAAGAGGTCAAAAAGACCCCTACAGTGAGGAGCTAGAGGGTTAAAATGTTCTACAAAAATGTCGCTCGTTGAGTTCTAAGTAATACTGCTGAATACATCCTAAACTTAAATTGTATGGATCACAAGGTTTACTCTGCCGATTCATCATAAGAATGTGGAAAATTCAAATTTATTTTATTTCTTGTTGAAATATCCAACTTCCTACCGATATTTTATTTATATATTTTATATTTACAGTTTTCATTTGTTCGGTGACTTATAGTGAAATTTTACGTAGAATATTTTTTCCATTCTCACCAACCCCCTAAATTGCAGTTTTAAGTGTCTATTTGGCACCAATTCGGAAAAAGTAAGAATTTAACCCTAAAATGATAATTTTAAGTTTTGAATTATTTCTCGTGTTTAAGTTGAGTTTTGCGCTTTGGTTTATTCAGAGACTTATAGTCGAATTTTATGGCGGGCATTTTGAATTTTTGTAGGGCATTTTGACCCTTTAAACCCCTGTTTTAGGTGTGTTTTTTACCCTTTTTCTCAAAAGGGACCAGAAAGACCCCTATATAGATGAGCCAGAGGGTTAAAATGTTCCACAAAAATGTCGTCCGTAGTGTTTTAAGTAATATTGCTGAACACATCCTATACTTAAAATGTAATAATTAGTCGATTCATCATAAGAATGTGTAAAATTCAAATTTCTTTTTAAAATACCCATTATTTATATATATTATATCTACAGCTTTCCTGTGTTCGGTGACTTATAGTGAAATTTGATGTAGAATATTTTTTCCATTCACACTAACCCCCTAAATTGCAGTTTTATAGGACAGTTTAGCACAATTCAGAAAAAGTACGAATTTAACCCTAAAATGATAATTTTAACTTTTGAATTATTTCTCGTGTTTAAGTTGAGTTTTGCGCTTTGGTTTATTCAGAGACTTATAGTCGAATTTTATAGCAAATATTTTTGTAGGGAATTTTGACCCGTTAAACACCTGTTTTATGTGTTTTTTACCCTTTTTCTCAAAAGGGACCAGAAAGACCCCTAAATAGAAGAGCCAGAGGGTTAAAATGTTCCACAAAAATGTCGTCCGTAGTGTTCTAAGTAATATTGCTGAACACATCTTATACTTAAAATGTAATAATCACAATGTTTTCTATGTCGATTCATCATAAGAATATGTAAAATTCAAATTTCTTTTTTAAATACCCAAATTTCTACCGATATTTTATTTATATATATTATATCTACAGCATTCCTGTGTTCGGTGACTTATAGTGACATTTGATGTAGACATTTTTTTCCATTCACAATAACCCCCTAAATTGCAGTTTTATAGGCCAGTTTAGCCCAATTCAGAAGAAGTACGAAATTAAACCTAAAATAATGATTTTAAATGTTGTCTTATTTCTGACATTTAAGTTGTTTTCTCAGTTTTGTTGTATTCAGATACTTCGAGTAGAATTTTATGGCAAATATTTTTGTAGAACATTTTGACCAGTTAAACATCTGTTTTAGGGCAGTTTTTACCCTTTTCCACAAAGGGCCCTAAAAGGCCCCCTTATTTGAGGTGGTAGAGGTTTATAATGTTCCACAAAAATGTTGGTCGTAGTGTTTTAAGTGAAGTTGCTGAACACATCCTGTGACTAAAATGCAAGGATCACAAGAATTACCTTGTTTTAGGGGGGTTTTTTACCCTTTTGCACAAAAGGGACCAGAAAGACCCCTATATTCAGGAGCTAGAGGGTTGAAATGTTTCACAAAAATGTCGCTCGTAGTGTTTTAAGTAATATTGCTAAACATATCATATACTTAAAATGGAAGGATCACAATAATTACCTGGTTTTAGGTGTGTTTTTACCCTTTTTCACAAAAGGTACCAAAAATACCCCCTTATTTGAGGAGCTACAGGGTTAAAATATTCCACAAAAATGTCGCTCGTAGTGTTTTAAGTAATATTGCTAAAAATAGCATATATTTAAAATGTAAGGATCACAGGGATTCCTCTACTTTAGGGTGTTGTTTTTCCCTTTTCCACACAAAAGGGACCAAAAAGACCCCTTTATTGAGGAGCTAGAGGGTTAAACTGTTCCACAAAAATGTCGCGCGTGGTGTTTTAAGTAATATTGCTGAATACGTCCTGTGCCTAAAATGTAAGGATCGCAAAGTTTCATCTGCCGATTCATCATAAGAATGTGCTAAAGGGGGAAATAATGACCCCCATTTACACCTTCTTTTACCCCTTCTAACAGAATCTGCTGTTAGAACCTTTTTATTATTTTTGTGTTTCAAACTGCTAGTTAATGAAATAAATACTCGAAAAACACCTTTAATTTATTGAGATTTTCCCTTTGCCAACGCCTTCTTCTTCATCTGCTTCCTCTATTGCCTCTGCTTACTTTTCCATTTGCTCGCAAAACAGTGATAAATTAGCTAATTATGGCTACCAAAGAAAGCTGTTGAAATCCTTGAACAAAAACATTTCCCAGAAATCATAAAGGATTCAAAGATTTGCCAACCCGTCACCTCTTCCATCGGCAACGCCTTCTTTGATATCCCTCCTTTGACACAGAGTACAGTTGCTCAGGCAACTAGTAAATCTATGGCAAAATTTATCACCATAATTAGTTTTATTTCTTTTTTTTGTTGTTGTTTTTGTTAGTGTATATCAAATGTTATATATTTGCCATTGTTGTTAATTAATTTCATATAAGTTGTATATGCCCACCATCACGTGTTAAGACATGATGAAGGATTGCTAATAGTCTGTGGGATGGTAGAGTAGGAATCTGAGGTGGGAGGGGGGTAGGAAAGCCTGAAACATGTGTCAATGATGGATTCACCTTCAAGTGAAATATGTTTAAGTGTGCTATGAGATTAGACACAGGGTGTGTATGCCGGAAACGGAAACAATACTTATCTAAGTGATATTCTCAAAAGTTTCCACAAAAATGAAAGGGTTATTCTTTAGAAAAAACTAGAATTTCTTGCAATGAAACCGAATATCTTAGTAATTGACATAGGCTAGAAAATTACACCCTGTATCAATATTATCGTCCTCATCATCATACATCATCACAAATTTTGACATCCACCCAATTTGTAGGAGTATCTCAATTCTTCTTTTGGTGAAAGTCAGGAAGTGATGAATATACTCGTATGCACATGTGTGTGTGCGTAACACAAAAATTAATAATTTACAAATGTAGGAAAATTGTGACACTGTTAAATTGATAGATTTTCCACACGCCCATGACGCCAACACACGTATTTGACAATGACAAAAGTAACAAATTGCCATTTTGTTGTTACATCTTGAAGCGGAAGGAAGCTCCCGAAAGATATTGTCAGGAGACTGAACACTGAACGTAAGTACTACTGACTCATTCATTAGCAGGCTCATGTGGAAATTATTTGAAATTTTATTAAGATTGTCAAACACTTGTGTTGTGTCTGTAGTCACTTTGATGTGAATGACTGACTGAAGTCACATGAAAACCGAGCAGAAGAGCAATTGACAAAGGGAAAGGAAATTCGCCAGAAATTTAATGCATTATTGTGGATGGATGTTGAAGAAATTTAACTCATTTTTCATTTATTGTGTAATTTATAAAATATGCAAAAAGACTAGACTAATTCTAGAAACTAATTTCTAGAAAATTTCTAGAAATTAAACAAAAAAAAAATAAAAAATTGAGTATAAAAAAATCCATTCAACAATATTAAAATATTTGTGAATTTTAAAAATACTTTTTAGTTATTTCTTTGATTTGTCATTGCTTTTAAACCTTGTAATCATAAACTACTGACAAAATCATCGTCCTCAAGATGATGAGTCTTTTTTTATATTTATATATGTAATAGACTCTCGGAAACACTTTAAATATAAATTTAGTTTCTTGTATTAGAGTAACTTATTGGACGTTTATAGCAATTTTTCGATTTCGTTTTTTCATAGTGTCAACTGAAAACTTATTCGTATTTGGTGTCAATATTATATAAGAAATAAATCTGCTGCAGTCAATACCTTTTGAATGATACCTATATGATGAACATCGAAAGGAAATTGACGTTGCAGTGCTCACTTTTGTAAAAAAGACTTTGACAAATTTGGCTCTGAAAAACCATCTCCTGTATTAAATTATTTCACAAATATGGAGTCAGTGACGTAATTTAACGTCCGATATTCATCTTTTAGGCATCGTTCGACAGGTATTGATTCCCTCTATTTTTTTATATCATCTTTTACAAAATATTACCAAGAAATATGAGTTTCTAGCTATCACTTTGAAAATCCACAAAAAATCAATTTAAACGTCCAATAATACGAGCAGTGAGTTATTCTAAATCAAGAATAAAAAATTTTATTTAAAGTGTCAATTAATTCAGGAATAAAACTTCTACCAAAATGCAACATAAAACAAGTAAAAACGGCGTTAAGTTCGGCCGGACCGAACTTTATATACCCTCCACCATGGATTGCATTCCACAGAGGTTGCCGGTTTTCGTAGAAGTGCAGTAATATTACAGGAAAATAAAATTTTTTTAATATAGCCAAATCAAAAGAAATACAAATATTGAAAAAATAATTTTATAAATAAATATAATATTTTAATTATTTCAAACCATCATTTATTTCAAATCAAAAAATAAATATTGTTATATTTATATTTTCAAAAAGCTTAAATGCCATAAATATTGGTAGATAGTGGGTGCTACAGTTGGTTGTATTTCCATTCTATGTTAATTCCAAAAGTTCAAATTTTGAAATTCCATTATCAGACGTACATAGTGCAATATAACCTAACTTCATGATTCAACCAATTTTTGCCGTAAAAGAAAAAGTACGAATTTGGGAAAAAACTTTTTATTTTGCGTGTCTATGCAGTCAGAGGAATGTATACACCGAATTTCATAATTCCAGCTGCGCCCATTTGGTTGGTACCATTTTTACCCCCTTGACGTTTCTACGCAATTCAAATTTCATTATTCTAGCTGTAGTCGTTTAGTTGTTACTATTTTTATCCCCCTGTACCATTGTATCGAATTTCGAAAAATTCGTCTATTTTCCGTGTCTACGCAGTCAGAGGAATGTATACTCCGAATGTCATGACTCTAGCTGCGGTCATTTGATTGGTACTATTTTTATCCCCTTTTTTCATTTTAACCAAAAAAAGTTCGAATTTCGAAAAATCTGTTTATTTTCCGTGTCTACGCAGTCAGTGGAATGTATACACCGAATTTCATGACTCTAGCTGCGGTCATTTGATTGGTACTATTTTTATCACCTTTTTTCAGTTTAACACCAAAAAGTACGAATTTTGAAAAATTCGTGTATTTTACTTGTCTATGCAATCAGAGGAATGTATAACCTAATTTCATTAATCTAGGTACAGCCGTTTGGTTGGTACCATTTTTATCCCTTTTTTGCCCCATTTCACCCCCTACAAATAAGAATCACTTTATGGTGTACATACGTTTTTGCTATAAGGGGAATGCGCATACCCATTATGAAGTAAGTACAAGACGACATATTGAAAAAAATATGCTTAAATACTCCAAAAAATATTAGGGATTATTATGGGTATTTTTAGTTCTTGTGAGGGAAAATTCTTTCCCTTTGGGCCGATTTCGCCCCGTTTCAATCCCAACCGATCTACGACTATAGGACGCATTTATGGAAAATTTGAACGTTCTAGCTCCTTTCGTTTAGATGCTATCGTGCTTTCAACAGACGGACGGACATGGCTAGATCGTCTTAGAATTTTATGACGATCAAGATTATATTTATATACTTTATACGGTATCAAGTCTATATTTCAAGGTGTTACAAACGGAATGACAATGTTAGTATACCCCCATCCTGGAGGTGGAGGGTATAAAAATAGCATGATGCATAAATGATGAATATCGGATGAAACATGATATCACTGACTTCATTTTTTGTGAACTAATTAAATATAGGAGATAGTTTTTCAGAGCTAAACATGTCGAAACTCTTTTTACAAAAATAAGCGCTGGGCGTCAATTTTTTTTTCCGCTGTTCCATCATTTTCGCATCTTTCGAATAGTATCGACTGCAGCTATTTATTTTTAAAAATATTACTTTATAAAATACTAACGTGGTCTTATGTGGTAAATGAAAAAGTTTTCAGTTGTCAATATGAAAAAACACAAAAAAAAATTACTATAAACGTTCAATAATTCGACCAATAACTTACTCCAGGACAAGAATCTAAATTTATATATAAAGTGCTCTCAACGGTCTATTAATTCAGAGAAAAGTGCAAATCTAGGAAGAAATATTTTGCAAATTATCATTAAACAAACCAAACTCTATTTTTTTGGGGCGACTGGAAATTGTTTTTCCATTTGTATGGACTGCGAACTAGCCTAATATACAGTGGCCTGAAAAATAATATCAACAAAATTTTTTTCGGTATTTTTATTTTTTTTTTGAAATAATAAAATAAAACCACTTCATCTTTTCATTCATATTAATCACTGAATTGCATTTTCGTGGCATAGGATATGGAATTGCAACCATCTTACAATTTTTTCACAGTTCATTCTTACTCCTCGAATTTTCTTATTTTTTAAAATGTCCCAGATATACTATCGGATTAATGAAAATTGAAATTCTATTTTTCGTCCAAATATCTCTTGTTTTTTTTATTTTTTTTTTAAATAAAAATAGGAAGAAAATCGAAAAAATATTTTGTATCACTTTTTCATGACTAGTATTCTAAAGATGAAAACAATGGTTATTTGATCTATGGATAAATGTAAAAGTTATGATCTTTGGAAAAAAAAAACATGTTTTTAATACGTTTTTCTTCTCCGAATTTCTGCTTTAATTTGAGTCTGTTTTGTCTTTCATTTGAGAGATTTAGTGGCCAAAATATGTTTAGAGTTATTCGATGGCAACGGTTGATGAACACTTGAGTGTTCACATCTTTAATTGCTACATTCCACGTCTCTTACCCTTATAAATGTGTTGAATTTAAACAGAAGTTGAAGAACACTAGTTTGGTGTCAATAGAGATGTGAAGAACGTCAAACTGAATAGAGCCGCCCGAAAGACCACTTACTTTTTTTATATTCGGCCTATATTTTTAATTTATTATTTAAATATTGAAGATTCAAGCTCGAGGCCAATTTTGGTTTTTTGTTGTGTTCTTTATTTTGGTTTTTTGTTGTGTTATTGGATTCAATAAGCGACGGAACGAGACGTAGATTTTAATACGTGTAGTGTTGTTTTTTGATTTGTTACTTTAAACCCTGATGATGTTCTTCAAAGAAGGACGAAATATTGGTTAAAAATAAAGAATTCAACAAAAAACCAAAATTGGCTTCGAGCTTGAAATTTCAATATTTAAATAATAAAGTAATTTTTTGATTTTTAATTTTCTCCAAAACGAGAGGAGGTAGAGGGTTAAGATCTTCCACAAAAATGCTCCTCATAAAATTCCACAATATATGTAGTTGTGACAATAATAATTCTCTCAGACACTAAGTGACAAGACGGTGTAAGCAAGGTTCTCTGGGCAAGCCATTTAACGCTCTTAAAGTTTTGTCTCCAGAGCTATGCCCTCTGACGGCCATGGGCAAGAATACTTGGCCAAAGGGTTTTAATTGTTCAGGTGAGTGATAGACCAAATATGAGCAAAGCTGATTTATAGAAAAGACTTGTGGCAATAAAAATATAGTGGACGGTAATTCTCTATCTGGACCCATATACCTCTCAGGAGGCAATAAAATTGTTCATACAAAGTGTTCCTCTACTTGCAGTTGTTAGGATGTAACTCTTATTTGGTCTCAGATCACGAATAACAGAACCAAAATCGTTTCAGCCATATGTGTATGGTTCTCAAAGGGTTATATCATGAAACCAACTGCATTCCTCCATAAAGTATGCCATGGTTTCGATATGAAAATCAGCCTAATCATAAGCAATATGTTTTATTTTTAAATAAATATATTTCAAAGTTTTATCAGTTTATCCTATTTAAGCAGTGAAAATATATCGGAAATAAACAAATATTTCTAATTCTCAAATGGGCAAAAATATCTTTCAAACATTGGTCTTCAGATTAATTTCCTTGACAACTTTAAATGCAAAAAGTTAACTCTATATATAAGGGCTTTAATGGAATAAATGAAAACATTAGTTATTCAATGTCTCAAAACTCACCATTTTCATCTTGAAAGCTTCGTAAAGCGTCATATTTGTCTCATTTGCTATTTCTCCGTAAAGTATGTTTTGGTTTCGATACGAAAATCAGCCTAATCATAAGCCATATGTTTTATTTTTAAATAAATAAAGTTTTAGTTTCTTTATTAAACTATTTAATCTGTGAACATCCTCTTTAAAATATAAAAAGTTAATTAAAATTTTAGAAATTCAAAAAATTTCATTTATTTACTGTTTCATCAGATATTTATAATCTGTTAACATGAACTTTTTTATTCTCATACTAATTTTGACTATTTTTCTCTCTATCTTTCCAGGTAATTGGCGTATTTGATTTTTTTAAATTTTTTGCTCAAGATGACTAAGTAAGGTAATATGATTCATTTATTATTATCATCATGGTCGTGTAAAGGACATTCATGATGATTTATTTAAAAATCTTATATAATTTAGTAAAGCTTCATCAGCGGCACGTACGAATCAAACTCGTTGTAACACGGAGTCCATGAAATATTCATTAAAACTCAAGGGACATCATCTAAATCCTTTTTTAAACATTTTATTCGGCGTATAGGCGTTGTTTATGGGTTGCTTGGTTGGGTGATTAAATTGTGAGGCCAATTGGATGAAATGATGACATAAACTGGATGTAAACAGAAAATAATGACAAGGAAAGGATGGAAAAATATATATACAATAAAAAATTTCCATAAGGGTTCTCCATTAAATCACATCATCTCTATGGTCAATTCTGATTAACAAAATGGGCAATTACATGACCAGGAAATGAAGCATTTTTTGGTTTCTCGGACTGTCACATGTCGTCCCCCTGCAAAGCCGGCAATTTAGGGATAAATATTGGATTTTCATGTGAAGATTTGAATTTTTGATGGACAACGAAATGTTGAGGCCTTCATCTAAAAAGTGTTCATCCAACACAGTGGCCTGTTGTGAATGCATTTGATAGTCAACAATCACTCCTATTAAACAAAAAATTGTCTTTAAATTAGTTTTAATGAAATAAAGCAAAATATTAATTATGAATAGGCTCATGCATTTTACTAAATTAATGGAAAAATCCCTTTGGCCTTCCTCCCTAAAGTATACCATGGTTTCGATACGAAAATCATCAAATTCGACAATTTTGACGATTAACGAAGCCATCAAGTGAAAATGTTCTCAATTCAAAGGAAGGTTTTGGTTCCAAAACTGAGGATACACTTGAGATCATGCCATAATCCAAGGTGTCTTCCCCTCACTATCCTTAATAACCACGAATAAATCAACAATAACTTTCCCCACGAAATCCAAATAGTGCGTGACTTGTGACGACACATCCTTTTTATTGTGGAAATCGCGTCAACTTTACATTCTGTCATTAATCTCTGCTCCTTGAGAAATATATGATTAAGAAGAGTATTATCCAAAGTCATTATTTAAATTAAGACATATACGACTGTAAAGTTTGTAAGCCGCCAAACAACACGCTCCGGCTCCTGCTCATCCTCACACGCACACGGCGGGAATTTTACGTGAGCAGAAAGTGTCCTGGCGATAAAACTATGCAAACAATTTTACCCATTCTTCTTCTTCGGTCGGTCGTTAGTATTAACATTATCAGTGCCATCAGATATGGCAAAATCATCATGTCCTTCAGCATCATCATCGTCGGCATCGTCATGCCATCCATTCCTTCCATCATCATCATTGTCATCCTCTCATCTTCACCATGTGTTGCTTTTTTGCAGTGTTTATTTGTTGTTTCTATTTTGTTTATGTTCGTTCTTTCGCTCAACCGGAGTCGGAGACGTATCCTCGTCCTGTTTTTGTTGACGTTGTCTCAATGACTTCATGTTCATATTTTATGGAGATAATGCCCCGCCCTGCCCTGCCGCTCCCCAAAGTTCGTTACACGGTTGTTGCTGGCGGTGCTGTGCGTACGTGTGCGTTTTTTGATGCGTAGTGCATGCATATTCATGCCTGGAATTTATTATAAATTCAACAACATCCTTTTTTGTTTATCTCAATGACTGGCTGACTGGATGGCTGGCTGGCTGGCTGGCTGGCTGGCTGGCTGGCTGGGTGGGCTTTGTTGTTGGTTGGAATGGTAATGCCTGAAATTCATGTTAATGCCAGAAATTCGTTCTGTTTAATTGTGTGGGAAGATATTCCCACATACACATACATACATTTATGTATGTACATATGTATGCATGTGATGGAGTAGAGCCCAGTCAGGTGTTGATGGGACAGCTCGTCCATCTCATTGTGTCTACATGGGGGAAATTTTCGTCATTAAGGATATACATAATGACAAAACATGCGTTTGACACTACGAGCTGCGAGCCTCCAGAGTCTCGTCACATATCTAAAGGATAACCAAAAGGATATAAAGGATTGAAGGTTGATTGAAATCAAAAATATGACTCCTGCCGAGCCATAACATAAAGGGCTTCAAATAGGTATACATATGAATGCATATCCGCATACCTCCTGGGCTGTCTTCAACGTGTAATTTCCTTGATAACTTAATGAATTAAAGCAAAATATTAATTACAAATATTGTCATTCCTCCCTAAAGTATGCCATGGTTTCGTTAAGAAAATCAGCCTAATCATAGGAAATAATAATTAAATAAATAAATTTCAAAGTTAGGAATATTTCCCCCTTTGGACATTCTTATGATGATAGGAATCCTTGTGATCCATATATTTTAAGTATAGTATGTGTTTTGCAACATTACTTAAAACACTACGAGGAACATTTTTGTGGATCATTTTAACCCTCTAACTCCTCTCCATAGAGGTCTTTTTGGTCGCTTTTGTGCAGAAGGGTAAAAAACACCCCTAAACCAGCGGTTTAACGGATCAAAATGTTCTACAAAAATATTTGCCATCAAATTCTACTAGAGTTCTCCGAAAATAACAAAGCTCAAAACTCAACTTTCAAGCCAAAAATAAGTCAAAAATTAAAATCTTAATTTTAGTTTTAATTTCGTACTTTTTCGAATTGACACTAAACGGACCCACAAAACTGCAATTTAGGGAGTTGCTGTGAATAAAAAAAATATTCTACATAAAATTTCACTATAAGTCACCGAATACAGGAAAACTGTAGATATAATATATAGAGAAATAAAATATCACCAACACGTGGAGTAGAAATAAAATATCAGTAACAGGTGGGGTATTTAAATAAGAAATGAAATAAATGTCCACCTCTTTTGCACATTCTTCTGATGAACCGGCAGAGCAAACCTTGTGATCCTTACATTTTAAATATAGAATGTGTTTAGGAATTTCACTTAAAACACTGCGAGCGACATTTTTGTGGAACATTTTAACCCTCTATTTTTCTCAATAGGGGTCTTTTTGGTCGCTTTTGTGCAATATTGTAAAATCACCCCTAAACGAGCAGTTTAACGGATCAAACTGTTCTACGAAAATATTTGCCATCAAATTTTACTATAAGTCTCTGATACTATAAGCCAAAGCGCAAAACTCCACTGGAATAACAAAAAATAAATGAAAATTTGATTTGACAATATCCCGACTCAAAACCATTTTGCATCTATATTTAATAGAATACAAATTTATTTACTTATAAATAAATATATTTAAATAGTTTTAATGAAATAAATGAAAATATTTGATTTGAACTGGGATATTGTCCTGGCTCAAGACCACTTTGCATATATAAAGGGTGATTTTTTAAGAGCTTGATAACTTTTAAAAAAAAAAAACGCATAAAATTTGCAAAATCTCATCGGTTCTTTATTTGAAACGTTAGATTGGTCCATGACATTTACTTTTTGAAGATAATTTCATTTAAATGTTGACCGCGGCTGCGTCTTAGGTGGTCCATCCGCTTAGTCCAATTTTGGCATTTCCACGTTTTTGAGTAACAGAGACCCAATTGGTGCGAACGGCGACGAATCGAAAATTGGTGGTCATCATTAACACTGGCCGATATTTTCTTCAGTTCGCACTCTACGTAAGCGTGTTGGTGGTTTAATGTCCAACAATGTAAATTTGGTGCGAAATTTAGTCACAATAGCCCGAATAGCCGCTTCAGTGGGTCGATTAAACTGACCATAAAATGGAAGCGCGCAATGAACTTTCTTAACAGAGCACGCATTTTGATAATAAAATTCAATAATTTGCAAGCGTTGTTCGTTTGTAAGACGATTCATGATGAAATGTCAAAGCATACTGAGCATCTTTCTCTTTGACACCATGTCTGAAATCCCACGTGATCTGTCAAATACTAATGCATGAAAATCCTAACCTCAAAAAAATCACTCTTTATTTAATAGAATGCAAATTTATTTACTAATGGCATGGTGACATTTGTTACTTGGCTGCAGACTACCACGATCATGATTTCGACCATGTCAAAAGTCTTTTCAAGTGGCTTCGGAGCGACTTTTCAACATCAAACCCGGCCTCTATAAGGAGATGATTCTCACAAACGAACGAGAAGCACAACTCACTTGCCGAATTTGCGTTTAAAAAATCGCACCATTGAGTTGCCTATGTAAGTATGTGTATATGCAGGTGTAGTTACCCAGGAATACTTCTGCCGTGCCAACGCTCATTTGTTTTAGTTTTTAAATGTCACCATGCCATTTCTAAATAAATGTGCACTCTATTAAATATAGATGCAAAATGGTCTTGAGCCAGGACAATATCCCAGTTCAAATCTTTTATAAACATTTCATGGTTATGGGATGTGATAAGTCCATGTTTTTTTTTCATTTTTAAGTATGTTATGTCTAGCAAATGTACAAACTTACAAGATTGTATTTATATCTTTCGACTTAATGTCATCAAAAATGGATTTGGGACTAGTGTGGATTGTAATAAAATTTCCACAAATGTTTTGCCAAGGTGTCAAAGTCGAATTTGTAAAAATTCGTTATAAAATTCTGATGTTTTTATTTTCTATAATAAAATCATCGAAAATAATGGGAAAGGGAATGCATTTTGATATTTTTAAATGCTATATAAATTCGACTACCAGCTATGTCCAATAAGTTTTTTCTTCTTACGATGGAAGTTTGTTTTTCTGGTGATACGCTTTGGTCATTCGTATCATGCGTGGGGATAACTCATCAGTGGACTTTCTATATAAAGTATATGTGTTACCCTGCTGATATCAGCCGTCTTTGTATTTAGATTTTTCCAATTACATATGTGTTGTATATATATCCGAAAACCTCACCATAAGGCGATTTTGAAGAGTATTAAGATCTACCTAAAACCGTTCACACTACTATTGAATTTCACGATACAGCTTCCTCTTTATGAACATATAAGACAACCACACACAGCAACAATGTTTTGTTTAATTAATCATCCTTGAAGGTTAATCTGCACTTCTTCTGAAAGCATTACACTAAGAGAAGCAGATCTGTGCCCAAATGAAAACGAATCTGAACCATAGAACGTAGGCTCAAAAGCAACTCCTACGATGTCTTGATACTCCTTTTCATCGCATCAATCAGATTAGTATTAGAAATACCCTCGTAATCGTGCAGCCCCAGACAATTTTGAAAAAAAAAATGGAACAATTTTCTTTTATTTTTTGGCAAGTAGTTCAATATTCGTTAATATTAGCCAATATTCCAATAATTTAATATTGTTATTAGGGTATCCAATTATTCTGACTTTTATGTTAATCGATTATCGTTTATTTGAAAAAAAAAATCCAATTAATCGAATAATGAAGTCGAGAATTATTCGATTAACCGATTTAATCGAACAATTGTCCACTTAAATAAAATATAATTAATAAGAGTTATATAGACAAGACACGCTTGTTTACGGGTAGTTCAACTATATATTGAACGTTTATCTGATTTTATTTAAAAATTGTAATATCAAATTCGAAATTCATTAGAAGTTGACAAAAATCTTAATATCTTATCAAAATAAAGAACCTTCCCTCGAATGAGCATAACATCAGAAGTTATCCATTGACTTTTTTTCGAATATGGATCATATGATTTATAACAGAACTGACTTTATTATCGCGGTGTTAACCCAATTTTTTCTATGAATTTACTATTCTATGAAATTACTATTCTTTAAATTTTAAATAATTCCGAAGCTATTGGCCAGTATTTGCTATTTTTAAATGAAGTCGGATAAATCCTTATTTTAATATCTGTGGAGCATACAAATCAAAAATCGAAAAATTGTGATTTTATATTTGGTGTTTCATAGTTTTTTACCCAAATGGAGCAAACCGGCTATTCAAAATCAATTTATCATACAAAGCATATGACGATTTCATTAGTTTTTAAGGCAAAACTTTTAATATAGATTTATTCGAATTTTTCGTTATTCGGAAATTGGCCACACGTACTGGAATTGACTTATATAAATGCGACTTTCAAATCAAAATACAATCATTCAATTTTCTACAGCCGTCATTATATAGTGGGATACCAAATTCAAAGAAAGGTCAATATATTTCACAGCAGTAGGTTGTCTAAGTTGACATTTATATTTTTTTTAATTTTAAGTGGGTTGTCTATTTTGCTAGTAAGATTTGACTGAGTTAGAAGTCCGTCAAATCTCGGCGGCGTGGTTGAAGTCGATATGAGTCAATGATGTCGGCGGCGTGGTTGAAGTCGATTTGAGCCGATGAAATCGGCGGCGACGCGGCTCGTGCAGACACATAAGGCGGCGGCTTGTCGGCTTAAAATCGGTCGGCTTGTATCTCTGAGCGCTACCGTGAGATGATATCCAACTCATGTCTATACAGAAAAGCCCGCTTCAATTGACGCATTGGAAGACAACATTGAAGCACTTATTCGTGAGATACCGGCCGAAATGTTGGAAAGAGTATGCCAAAATTGGACTAAGCGGATGGAACATTTGAGGCGCAGTCAAGGTCACCATTTGCATGAAATAATCTTCAAACATTAAATTATATATAATGAAATCTTTATTTGAATCGATAGTACATTCAAATACAGATTTCATGCATTTTTCTGAATTTTATATGTTTTTTTTTTAACTTTCCTATAGGGTGATTTTTTAAGAGCTTGATAACTTTTTTTTTAAAAAAAACGCATAAAATTTGCAAAATCTCATCGGTTCTTTATTTGAAACGTTAGATTGGTCCATGACATTTACTTTTTGAAGATAATTTCATTTAAATGTTGACCGCGGCTGCGTCTTAAGTGGTCCATTCGGAAAGTCCAATTTTGGGCAACTTTTTCGAGCATTTCGGCCGGAATAGCCCGAATTTCTTCGGAAATGTTGTCTTCCAAAGCTGGAATAGTTGCTGGCTTATTTCTGTAGACTTTAGACTTGACGTAGCCCCACAAAAATAGTCTAAAGGCGTCAAATCGCATGATCTTGGTGGCCAACTTACCGGTCCATTTCTTGAGATGAATTGTTCTCCGAAGTTTTCCCTCAAAATGGCCATAGAATCGCGAGCTGTGTGGCATGTAGCGCCATCTTGTTGAAACCACATGTCAACCAAGTTCAGTTCTTCCATTTTGGGCAAAAAAAAGTTGGATATCATCTCACGGTAGCGCTCACCATTCACAGTTACGTTACGATTCGCATCATCTTTGAAGAAGTACGGTCCAATGATGCCACCAGCCCATAAACCGCACCAAACTGTGACTTTTTCTGGATGCATTGGTAGCTCTTGCAATGCTTCTGGCTGATATTCACTCCAAAATCGACAATTCTGCCTATTTACGTACCCATTGAGCCAAAAATGAGCTTCGTCGCTGAACACAATTTCTTTCTTTCAGAACTTTCTTAACAGAGCACGCATTTTGATAATAAAATTCAATGATTTGCAAGCGTTGCTCGTTAGTAAGTCTATTCATGATGAAATGTCAAAGCATACTGAGCATCTTTCTCTTTGACACCATGTCTGAAATCCCACGTGATCTGTCAAATACTAATGCATGAAAATCCTAACCTCAAAAAAATCACTCTTTAGAACAGAGTAACGTCATCACTCTTTAGAACAGAGTAACGAGTAACGTGTTTCTAGAATGGCAAATCTATGAAATATTTTCCGAAAATTATCGAGCTCATAAATATTTTACTCCTCAAACATTTAAACGCCCAAGAGATTATCCTCCCATGGAGGATTTTTTTCACATAAGTGAGTAGAATTTCCTTCCCCTCACCCGAAAGTGTTGTCCCCAACAAATATTTAACTAGAGACCTTTAGAGAATGCCGCCCAGGAGGAGGGAGAGAAACCTCTAAACCTTTGTGGCAAACAAGAATTTTTGTCATTGAATAACCTACATGAACACACGTGCAAACACATACTCAACTCCTCCCTCTCACTTCCTTTCAATCTGAAAAAAGGAAACAAACACCGGACGACTTTTACGATAAGTGAAAACGCTTAAAATTTGTCATCTTCGCAGCAGCAACTCTTCATTCCACACACACTCGGTTCGCATCATAAAATGTTGGCCTCGCAAAATTTGCAAACAATTCGCTCTTTAAGAGCTCAACTCAATGGTGGTGTGAACTTGTGGCCAACTCCCTGGAATTATATTACATTTACACTTTGACCCTTTCATCTGGCAGATGGCGGTCCAAGTGGTCCTCGTTGCCCCTCCCCCTTCGAAACAAAAATTAAATGTATCACATGAAATGTTGAACAAAAAAAGAAAGAGCGACCCGACCGGACAAAAGAAAGAAATGAAAACAACATATGATTGTTCAATGTCAAGTTAGTCAGTGAAGAATACGCTCCCTCCCCTCCTCAGACTGGGAGGGAAAACCACTCAGGAGAAATATTAAATAACTTAATAAGGACATCAAGCAGCAACATTAAGAACAACTGCTGCACGAGCATGTCGAATCGTCTCACACACATACTCGTATACATATGTATATATGTTCTCTACTCCATATATATACTCAAATAAATATATCGTTTATATCGCTCGCATATAGTATGATGTGTGCTTGTAGTAATAAAAACAACAACACATCATAACCCTTAAAATGATGAAGGTAAACTTTTAATATCAACATACAAAGAGAGAGAGAGAGAGAGCCATACAAATAAACCCACACATATTCCAGCGAGAGATGGAGATGTTGGGCCACAGCTCTGTGAGAATATTTAGCAAATTCTAGACTAGCGAACACAATTGTTGTTATTTGTTCTTTATGTATTTTGAAAAACGCAGAGATAGCAGACAAAATCGGCGTGAAGTCAGCCAAAGCCTCACGAGTTTTGTGGTCTTCAATTTGTCTGATAGGTTTCAACTAGCAAACAATTTTGGTAAGAAATCATGCAGTGAGTGGACTATAATTACAGATTCCGTAGTAAATTTCAGTCAGTCATGTTACAGAAAGTTGAATGTGCGGTTGACAAGAATTATGACCGATTTTGTCGGAGGAAATTCCGAAGGTTCTTGATTGATATGTCGAACCGATTCAATCAGCAACCAATTTTGGTAGGAAGTCAAATAGAGAGTCGACTAAACTTGACGATTCCGAAATTGATTTAGGTCAGACATCTTACCAAAAGTTCTATTGGCAGTCTGAACGATTTCGTCTGAAGAAATTCGGAAGGTTGTTGATTGATTTGTCGGTCATATTTCGATAAGCAAACAAATGGGGAAGGAAATCATATAGGGAGTCGACTAAAGTTGTTGATTCCGAAGGCAATTTCCGTCCGACATCTAACCGAAAGTTGAATGTGCGGATGACAAGAATTATCGCCGATTTTGTCTGGGGATATTCGGAAGGTTGTCGATTGATTTGTCGGTCAAATTTCAATCAGCAAACAATTTCGGTGGTAAATTATACTGAGAGTCGCCTAAAGTTAAGGAGTAAGAAGTCAATTTCGATCAGACATCTTACCAAAAGTTCTATGGGCAGTTGACAAGTATTCTGACCAATTTGTCTGAAGAAATTCGGAAGGCTGAATATTGATTTGTTGGTCAGATTTCAATCAGCAAACAATTTCGTTACAAAATCATACAGAGAATCAAATAAAATTGCCAATTCCGAAGTCAATTTTGGTTCGACATTTTGCCGAAAGTTTTATGGGTAATTGAAAAGAGTTCTGACCGATTTTGTCTGAGGAAATTCGTAAGGTTGTCGATTGATTTGTCAAATTACAATCAGCAAACAATTTTAGTAGGAAATCAAACAGTGAGTTGGCTAAAATCAGAAAGTCCGAAGTCAATTGCGGTCAGACATCGTACAAAAAGTTCTATTGGCAGTTGACAAGAAATCTTACCGATTTTGTCTGAGGAAATTCGAAGATTGTTGATTGATTTGTCAGAAAGATTTCAATCAGCAAACAATTTCGTTACAAAATCATACAGAGAATCAACTAAAATAGGCAATTTCGAAGTTAATTTTGGTCAGATATCTTACCGAAAGTTGAAAAGAGTTCTGACCGATTTTATCTGCTAAAATTCTGATGGTTCTGGATTGATTTGTTGGACAGATTACAGCCAGCAAACAATTTCGCTAGGAAATCGTACAGAGAGTCGACTAAAATTGTCGAGTCCGAAGTCAATTTCGGAAATCAAGAAATCTTAACGATTTTGTCTAAGGAAATTTTGAAGATTGTTGACTGATTTGTCAGACAGATATTAATCAGAAAACAATATCGATAGACAATCCTACAGAGTGTTCCAAAGTCAATTTCGGTCAGAGGTCTTGCGAAAAATTGTATGGTCATACCATGTGGACCATATTCTGACCGATTTTGTCCGAGACAATTCGGAAGATTGTCAATTGATTTGTCGGATATATGGATGCAGTTTGCAGATCAGCAACTAATTTCGTTACAAAATTATACAGAGAGTGGGCTAAAATTACCAAGTCCGAACTCTATTTTGGCCAGGCATCTGATTGTTGTATGGGCAGTTGTTTTATGGTAATGGAATGGACCATATTGTCCGATTTTATTGTAAGGTTGCTGATTAATTTATATGACATATTTCAATCAGCAAAAAAATGCTGTGGGAATTTTTCGGTTGGTCAGACATCTTACTGATTTTGTCTGAGGAATTTCGTAATATTGAATTTCGGTGGGAAATCATGCATAAAATTAACAAATCAGCACACAATTTCGGTCAGACATCTTACCGATTTTGTATGAGGAAATTGGGAATATTGAATTGAACCTAGAAGTCGACAAAATACAGATTCCGGACAGTTTTTACCTAAGTCAGACATCTTACCGATTTTATCTGAAGAAATTCGGAATATTGAATTGAATTGTTGGACAGATTTTTATCAGAACTTGTGTGGGAAAACTCGAAGAGACATTTTTCAACTCTAGTGTCCAATTCTGACAAAATTGCTGAAGATACGGACATTCCGGAAAATAGTCTGGTATTTTTCGCACTCTTCACCAGATTGCCGAGCCAAAATTAACATAATAAAAGACCAGAAAGTTGGTAAAAGTTGTTGATTCTGATGCCGATTCCGATCGGAAAGTTTTTATGAACAGCTCATAAGAATTTGAATCGATTTTCCCAGGAAATTCGTAAGATTGTCATAAAATATAAATCCAATGCAGAATTCTGTCCTAAATAGCCGACTATTTTCGAACATTTCTGAAAATAGTCTGTCCTCTTCAACTGATTGCTGGCCTAAGCGGTAATATATGAGACAGAAATTGGGCAATCATTGCCGATTTCGCCCAGACATCTCAACAAAAGTTGATAAGAATTCTGAGGAACATTGTTTACGTACACATTTCTGTGATTATTCTGGATGCAATTCTGTAGGAATGAGTGTACTTCTTGTGCAGAATTCTGACCGATTGATATTTCAGATATTTTACCTAAGTTTGTAGAGAAGTTCACAATAATTGGGAAAAATTTGTGTGGTAAATTCTGATATTTGTCGAAAATATTTCTGTCGATATTGTTGGTGCAATTCGGAGGGAAATTACAATAGATATTTGTACTTTTTGTGCAGAATTCTGATCTAAATGTGTCTTTCAGACATTTCGGGATATAGTCTGATATTTTTCTCACATCTCTTCATCCGATCGATGGCTCAACACTGCCAAGATAGACGACCCGAAAGATGTCAACAAAAGTTTGCCTGATCCCGATGCAGATTTCTGTCAGATATTTTAAAGAAATTTGTAGCAAAAGTTCGCTAGAATTACGATCGATTTGTCTGTGAAATTTCGGAAGGTTGTAGATTAGATTTGATGTCAGAATTTGCGGGATGAAATAGCTGCAGAATCACAGACATTTCTGGAAAAAGTCGGACATTTTGAACTGAAATTACATTAACGGTCAGAAACCGGACAGCAAGCCGGATAATTTTGCCGATTCTGATGCCGATTACCTTCAGACATTTCCACATTTGCTGTTTGCTGGTCCAACACTGACAGAAGAGACTGTCAGTATTTGACAAAAGTTTGTCTGATACTGATGCAGATCCGGTCTCTTGTTTTACCGTAATTTATATGTGGACAGTTCAAAAATTAGGATCGATTTGTCTGTGGAAATTCGACAGGTTGTTGATTGATTTAGGTCAGAATTTTAGGGGGAAAGATTCGCCAACATTAATAAAAATAGTCAGATTTTCTGAGCTGAGCTAACAAAATATACGGAGAGAAACCAGACACAAAGCAAACCAGAAAAACTTTAGATGTCCGATTTGGATGTCCATCTAGGTTCTACATTTTAACAGTTGACAAGAATTCAAATCGATTTATCTGGGGAAATTTGGAAGATTGTTGCCGGATAGATGTATGTCGGAATAAGAAGAAAAATTCTGATCGGTTTTAGGACTTCATGTACAGAATTCTTAACTAGAGAGGAAAAAACTCTGATGTTGCTAATAGTCTGACTTTTTTGTTTTCCTCTTCTTGTTGACCTAAGTCTAACCAAATAGACGAACACGATCAGACTATTGGTACAATAATCTGACAAAATGGTCGAAAATAATCTAACTTCTCTTATAGCGCATTTCTTC
This sequence comes from Polietes domitor, assembly GCA_947397865.1. Lineage (NCBI taxonomy): Eukaryota > Metazoa > Arthropoda > Insecta > Diptera > Muscidae > Polietes > Polietes domitor. Next base: position 11,300,988 of record OX377620.1, read on the forward strand.
CGATTTCTGACATAACTCTAACCAAATAGACAAACATGATCAGACCCTGACTTCTCTTAATATACATATTAACAACCTATTTCTTTCGATTTCTGACATAACTCTCACCAAGAGACGAAAATGCTCCGATTTTTTTGGAAATAATCTGGAAATTTTGTTGCAAAAGATTTTTATCTTTAAATAGCCGAAGATACTCAGACTTTTCTGCATATAGTCTGGCTATTAAATTACTTTCGGACATATTGGCCACACTTTCTTCCCATTTCTGATATAACTCTGATTAAGAGATGAAAATGATCAGATATAATCTGGAAATAATGTGATATTTTTGTTGTCAACGATTCTAATCTTAAATACTAACCGAAAATACTCAGACTTTTCTGGAAATATTCTGACTTGGGCGTATTCAAACAAGAGGGCATATCTGCAGACCTTTTCTTCCTATTTCGGACATAGCTCTAAACAAAGGACGAAAATGCTCAGATCTGAAGAGATTTCAGATATCTGAAGATTATCCGAAATTTTGTCTAGCCTTAAATGCCTCGACTTTTCTGGAAATACTCTGGACTATTATTTTAGTTTAGCGACATTCAAACCAGTCTTTGTGTGCCGCCGTTCTATGACTAACTGATTTGGATTATACAATGCTATTTAATCGCTCTTACATGTAACGACGTCTACTACCTCCTATCTTTTAAACGGCAAATTTATAATGTAGACCATTAAAAACAAACAATAACCAAAAAAAAGTTTTCTTTTCGAACGACCAAAAAACCCAACTCTCAACCTACTGCGTATGTACGTAACTACGTAGATGGGATCCTGACAAGGATGCCAAAAACCTTATGAACGTCTGGCCGAAATAACAACAATTATAGTGAAATTTTTGCCAAGAAACATAGCACCACACACACACACACTGCACAACATGCAGTGCGCCGTGTAACGGTGCGTGAGGGGGGGGGGGGGGAGGAGTGTAGTCTACCATAAATGCCATAAATAAAACGAAAAGGGATCATATATAGTATATAATGGAGTGACGGATGGTGGGTAAGAAGGGAGGGAAGGAGGGAGGAGCTGCAGACAGGCAAGGTTATACAATCAATTCTCTTGATGTTATTATAAAAAACTGTCGATTTATGGTTTAATGGCATAAAATCGATAAGCCAACAAAAAAGTTATGAACAAAATTCCTAACAAGGCTAATAAAAAAGAAGAAAAAAGAAAAAAAGAGTAGAAAAAATTGTGGCGAATATTGTTGCGAATGGCGCAATGACGTGCGAAGGATAGTAATAAATTTGTGAAATTTCAACAATTTAATTGTTAATATATTGAAGTAGTCAAATTATTATTAAAATTAAATCATTATCAATTATTATTTAATTTAATTATTTTATAAAATAAATATTTAATTATTTTGTTAATTTTATATTATTAATTATTTAATTATTATTATTTATTATTTTATTGGTTAATTATTTAAATATCTAATTATTTAATTATTTAAATATCTAATTATTCAATTATTTTTTATTTATTAATTATTAATTATTTATTATTTACTCCTCCTTACTCCTTACTCCTTACTCCTTACTCCTTACTCCTTACTCCTTACTCCTTACTCCTTACTCCTTACTCCTTACTCCTTACTCCTTACTCCTTACTCCTTACTCCTTACTCCTTACTCCTTACTCCTTACTCCTTACTCCTTACTCCTTACTCCTTACTCCTTACTCCTTACTCCTTACTCCTTACTCCTTACTCCTTACTCCTTACTCCTTACTCCTTACTCCTTACTCCTTACTCCTTACTCCTTACTCCTTACTCCTTACTCCTTACTCCTTACTCCTTAACTTACTCCTTACTCCTTACACATTACTCCTTACTCCTAACCCTTACTCCTTACTTCCTTACTCCTTACTCCTTACTCCTTACCTCTTACTCCTTACTCCTTACTCCATACTCCTTACTCCTTACACTTACTCCTACTCCTTACTCCTTACTCCTAACTCCTTACTCCTACTCCTTACTCCTTACTCCTTACTCCTTACTCCTTACTCCTTACTCCCTTACTCCTTACTCCTTACTCAACTCTACTCCTTACTCCTTACTCCTTACTCCTTACTCCTTACTCCTTACTCCTTACTCCTTACTCCTTACTCCTTACTCCTTACTCCTTACTCCTTACTCCTTACTCCTTACTCCTTACTCCTACTCCTTACTCCTTACTCCTTACTCCCTTACTCCATACTCCTTACTCCTTACTCCTTACTCCTTACTCCTTACTCCTTACTCCTTACTCCTTACTCCTTACTCCTCCTACTCCTTACTCCTTACTCCTTACTCCTTACTCCTTACTCCTTACTCCTTACTCCTACTCCTACTCCTTACTCCTTACTCCTTACTCCTTACTCCTTACTCCTTACTCCTTACTCCTTACTCCTTACTCCTTACTCCTTACTCCTTACTCCTTACTCCTTACTCCTTACTCCTTACTCCTTACTCCTACTCCTTACTCCTTACTCCTTACTCCTTACTCCTTACTCCTTACTCCTTACTCCTTACTCCTTACTCCTTACTCCTTACTCCTTACTCCTACTCCTTACTCCTTACTCCTTACTCCTTACTCCTTACTCCTTACTCCTTACTCCTTACTCCTTACTCCTTACTCCTTACTCCTTACTCCTTACTCCTTACTCCTTACTCCTTACTCCTTACTCCTTACTCCTTACTCCTTACTCCTTACTCCTTACTCCTTACTCCTTACTCCTTACTCCTTACTCCTTACTCTTCCTTACTCCTTACTCCTTACTCCTTACTCCTTACTCCTTACTCCTTACTCCTTACTCCTTACTCCTTACTCCTTACTCCTTACTCCTTACTCCTTACTCCTTACTCCTTACTCCTTACTCCTTACTCCTTACTCCTTACTCCTTACTCCTTACTCCTTACTCCTTACTCCTTACTCCTTACTCCTTACTCCTTACTCCTTACTCCTTACTCCTTACTCCTTACTCCTTACTCCTTACTCCTTACTCCTTACTCCTTACCCTTACTCCTTACTCCTTACTCCTTACTCCTTACTCTCCTTACTCCTTACTCCTTACTCCTTACTCCTTACTCCTTACTCCTTACTCCTTACTCCTTACTCCTTACTCCTTACTCCTTACTCCTTACTCCTTACTCCTTACTCCTTACTCCTTACTCCTTACTCCTTACTCCTTACTCCTTACTCCTTACTCCTTACTCCTTACTCCTTACTCCTACTCCTTACTCCTTACTCCTTACTCCTTACTCCTTACTCCTTACTCCTTACTCCTTACTCCTTACTCCTTACTCCTTACTCCTTACTCCTTACTCCTTACTCCTTACTCCTTACTCCTTACTCCTTACTCCTTACTCCTTACTCCTTACTCCTTACTCCTTACTCCTTACTCCTTACTCCTTACTCCTTACTCCTTACTCCTTACTCCTTACTCCTTACTCCTTACTCCTTACTCCTTACTCCTTACTCCTTACTCCTTACTCCTTACTCCTTACTCCTTACTCCTTACTCTCCTTACTCCTTACTCCTTACTCCTTACTCCTTACTCCTTACTCCTTACTCCTTACTCCTTACTCCTTACTCCTTACTCCTTACTCCTTACTCCTTACTCCTTACTCCTTACTCCTTACTCCTTACTCCTTACTCCTTACTCCTTACTCCTTACTCCTTACTCCTTACTCCTTACTCCTTACTCCTTACTCCTTACTCCTTACTCCTTACTCCTTACTCCTTACTCCTTACTCCTTACTCCTTACTCCTTACTCCTTACTCCTTACTCCTTACTCCTTACTCCTTACTCCTTACTCCTTACTCCTTACTCCTTACTCCTTACTCCTTACTCCTTACTCCTTACTCCTTACTCCTTACTCCTTACTCCTTACTCCTTACTCCTTACTCCTTACTCCTTACTCCTTACTCCTTACTCCTTACTCCTTACTCCTTACTCCTTATCCTTACTCCTTACTCCTTACTCCTTACTCCTTACTCCTTACTCATTACTCATTACTCAGTTATTCAAATCTACGATGTTGCAGATTTAAATCTTTAAAGCCTCCTAAATTTGAATGTTCTTTATATTTTGTGGAACTCAAGTCCCATCCAACTATCCGTCATTGACGTCAGCTATTATCCGGTCGTGTGTCATTGCTGTTTTTTGTTTTTCTTTTTTAATAAATAAAAATACTCACAGAACGTTCTAGGACAGGATACATTAAGCCGTTCAAAGAAATAATGCGAAAATAAAAACACAAAGAACAGAACCCGTTTTAATGACGAAAGAAAAACATGTTGATTTAATGATGATTGTAAGAAGTATCTTCAAAAAGAAGAAACACTGGGACATAAAAAAGATGAAATACTCGCGCACAGCCATCGCCAGACCGATGTTGATGTTGATGACGACATTCCGAATGAACAGTTATCTTAATTACGATTACAACGCTGTAATGCAACAGACATTAAGATAGACTCGAAAGGCAGAAGACCGAAAAACAGGGGTGAGGAGGTATAAAAGACACTTACTGAGTAGTTGGAAGGAATGTGAAAAAAACCAAGAGAAAAATTCAACTCTTGAAATTTTGTTGAAAAAGAAGATAGACACGACGCGACAAATTCAATGACGACAGTATATTTTCAAGTGCGAAAAATGAGACGCAGCCTGGGCACACACAGACCAAATGGCATCACAACAAACTTCAGCGCAGCACCAGATAGACAGGCAGACGGACCTACTGACAGACAGACATAAGCCCCAACCATATCCACTTCATCCCCATCACTAGCTTGCCATAGTCCGTTAGCTTTAGTAGCAGTCAGCATGGAACATTCAACATCGAGCAGCAGCAGAGACATCCTCAACATTCTGGCATGTCTTATCTTTGAAAAAAAAAATGTTGAGGTATCCCTCCCAGCCAGCCAGGCCAGGCACACACGCTGCAGCCAGTTTCTATTTGTTGCTTGCAATTCATTATATTCATATGTATGACCAGCGAGGGGTCTAACAGAGAGGATTTT
>OX377620.1:11908746-12100186 GCA_947397865.1 Polietes domitor
GCCGTCAGAGGAATGTATACTCCGAATTTCATAACTCCAGCTGCGGTCATTTGGTTGGTACTATTTTTATCCCCTTTTCCCATTTTAACCTCAAAAAGTACGAATTTCGAAAAGTCAGTTTATTTTACATGTCTACGCAATCAGAGGAATGTATACACCGAAATTCATTATTCTAGGTACAGTCGTTTGGTTGGTACCACTTTTCCCTCTATTCCCATTTTACCCCTTAAAAGTACTAATTTGGAAAAAAATACTTTTATATTATCTATCTACTCAATTAGAAGAATCTACAAATCGAATTTCGTGTTTCTAGCTGTGGTCGTTTGGTGAGTACAATTTTTATCCCTTTTTGCCCCATTTCACTCCCTACGAATGAGAATCACTTGCACTAGTTTTTGTTATAGGGGAAATGCGCATACCCAATATCATGTAAGTACAAGCAGACATATTGGAAAACATGCTTAAATAATCTAAAATATTGGGCGTTGTTATGGGTATTTTGGACCGATTTCGCCCAGTTTCAACCGATTTACGACTATATGACGCATTTATGAAACATTTTGTTAGATGCTACCGAGCTTTCAACAGACGGACGGACTGACTTGGCTAGATCGTCTTAGAATTTTATGAAGATCAAGAATATATATACTTTATAGGTCTCATGTCGATATTTCAAGGTGTTACAAACGAAATGACAAAGTTAGTATACCACCATTCTGGAGGTGGAGGGTATAAGAAAATACCCAAAGGTTTTTTCAAAAATCTAAAATTATATTAAAAAAATTATGAATACGTTTTGACTCGGACAGTGTAGGAATTTCTCCTCATCTACGTATTTACAGTAACATTAAGAACAAATGACCACAATTTTTCCTAGGGTCATTTAATTAAAGTTTTACCAGTAAAACACACGGACATGGACACGGCCACAGATACAGATGCGGAAGAGAAAACCAAGCCAGTAACAAATGGTACATAATTTGTTGTGGAGATACTGTATCTCATTGTATCTCTAGATACATATCACGGACTGACTGGGTCGAGGAGCCAATATGTGGGTATGTCTGGATGTGTGTGCGTTGTGTTGTGTGACACTGCTGTTGCTTTGTGTCTGTTGGCCATGATTGGAATACATTAAGGATTTATTGGCATTAAGTGAACTTTGCTACTTCTCATGCCATTTTCCAAAGAAATAATTTTTTGGTGCTTAAATCCTTACCCGAGTCATATCTACCCAAATGTTATTTGTTTTTAGCTTTATATCTTAGAAATACTAAATATGTACAAACACATGTGGTGTGGTGCCACCCAACAAAAAAACTTTGTCTGCTAAAAACCAAAAGAATTTACAAATTATCGTCTCGCTGAGCAAATAAAGTACCATAAGGGACAGAGAAAGCCTTTTTTGGCCTCATCACCAGCCACATGAGCATTGCCTTCATCTCCACAGCCTCCTCCTGACATGGCATCCTCATCATTATCATAATCTTCAGCAGCCATCAACGGATTGTGCAAACAAATATTCCCGAAGCATAATAATTCATCAAATGTTGTAGGTTTTTATGAACATGCTGGGCTGGGAATCTCCGCTTTTTTGTTTCTTCTCTGGGTATGTGTGTCTGTGAAAGGATGCTTGGGAAATGTATCTTTTATTGAGGGGAAGAGGGGTGGCTACATATTTAACACTGTTCGGGCCGGGCCACGCAAGGGATTATGGCTTTCCAACAATTAGTCCTTAGAGGGTTTAGACTAGGAGCAGCGAAGGGATACTTGGATTATTTGAAATGTATATTATGAACACAGGATTTATGCTAGAGCTTTGGTGATATGTACTTTTGCAGGATTTATGACGGATGTTTGATGTTTTGAAAATAAAATAATCACTTTTTAAAGGGAAGGGGTTGTTACAATTATATTTATTAAAAAAATATCATGCTTTAAAAAAATTATATAGTGTTCAAATATTGGGCCATGTAATGTAATCCTCCACCATGGATTGCAATCCATGTCGATTTTCGATTTTTTTAATATGGCCAAACGAAAAGAAATAAAAATAATGAAAACAAGTAAGTAAGCTTCAGTCGACCGAAACGAAAACGTTCTAAAATACCATACTACGACCGTAAATCGTAGTTATCAATTTGGGGCTTTCAAACCGCTTGTACAATCCTGGGAGCAGTTCTGGAAGCGGACTGTATGTATTTCTCGTAAACTCCCAAAATTTTATAAATTATTGGTAGTTTTCAGAAATATATGAAACAGAAAGATAGAGAAAGGACAAGGTAGTTTCAGTTTCAATTCAAATTTCAGTTTTATTTTCAGTTTTGTGCTGCTTACCGCTTCTGTTGTGGACAACCAAGTGAAAGAGTGTTGCAGGGAAAGCAGCACACGAACATACAGTTACAATTCAGCATTAATAATGGCTTAATTTTAGTAGAGATGGTAACTCCTTATCCGTTTTAGTAAATGCTTTTCGCTTCGTAGAAGTGATAGGATAAAGAGTTGCCATCGCAATACAAATTATAAAAGTAAACGGGGATTTTAATGGTGAACTACTTTTACTAATTTCTAATTTTTAATATAATTCATGTTAATTCATTTATGTTGTTGACACAATTCAACATGCCCCCTTTGCAGGATTGCAAGTTCAATTCTGACAGTCTCCGGATATAGTCCAACCGAAGACTGTACTTTGTGCAATGGGCATTGTGGAAGACGTTTGGATGAGACCAGCTCGTAGGACTCGGGGCAGTTGATCGTTCGCGATCAATACTTCGATGGACGTTGGCTTGAAAAAATGGGGATCAGCCAAATCCGTCAAGTGATTGTAGATGCTTTAGAGTTTTTTCTCTGTAGTTTTAAGTTTTAACCTCTCCACTAGACTTGATAAGATGATCGTCTATACTCCTCCAGAATTCAGCCGTAGACGTAGCTTTCCTGGTCCTCTTGGTGTGAGAACACAAGCCAATGCCGTGGGCAGAAAGACATGAACTCTAGAGCGATTACTCAGACGTTGACATATGACTGAGTCCGACAATTTTTGACTGAGGAGCACGTTTGGAAAGCGATTTAAAAACGTCCTAAAATACCACCGTAAATCGGTGCTATTATTTTAAGGCTTTCAGAGCGCTTTATTCTGGGTATATGAGAACGATTTTCTGTACGTATTTTTCGGACTGGGCTATCTTCATGATTTTAGCCAATTTCTCGCCACCAGTTTTATTACTTTTCCTCTTTTTGCCATAACATTTATTTTTTTATTTTTGTCATAAAATTGTATGTGTCTACGCAATGTATAAACCAAATTGCGTTATTCTATGTGCAGCCGATGGGTTGGTACAATTTGTATCACTCTATTCCAATTTTACCCTTATAAGTACGAATTTGGAAAAAAAACTTGTATATTATGTATCTACAAATAAGAATCATGTGTATACCAAATATCATGAAAATATAAGCAGACATATTAAAAAAACATGCTGAAATACTCTAAATGTCAGGGGTTATTAGTGATTTTTTTCAGTCCTTGTGGGGGATTTTTTTGACATACCTCATAGACCTGCGATATTGCCACATGCCTCCTGGTACCTCCCACAAAATTTGGCATACGTTTTGGTTAAAATAAAATAAATATAACATTGTCGAGATCAGTTGCAATTTGATATTTATAATCACTATAAATTAATAAAATATTTATGATTTTGACACGGCTGTTCTAGTGTAACTCACACTGCAATTGTTTCTATCCTAGTTAAAATTAAATCCTTTATCTATATACTATAAAAAAAGAGTTGCGTTACTGACTGACTGACTTATATTGACCAGCCCTCAGACCAAACGAAATTCGGGGTAAAATGGGACAAAAGGGATAAACGTCTAACTTTCGTCCTGACTAAACGGCAGTAGCTAGAAACATGAAATTCGGTGTATTCCTTGCAATGACCATGCTACAAATAGGAATTTTTCGAAATTTGTTCTTATAAGGGGTGAGCGGGACAAAAAAAAGGGATAAAAATGGTACCAACTAAAGTATTACAGCTAGAATCGTGAAATTTGGTGTGTAAATTCCTCTGACCATGTATAACCGCATTAAAATTGGATTTTTCAAATTGTGTACTTTTAAGGATTACTAGGGACAAAAAGGGATAAAAATGGTACTAATTTAATTTCAAACCCCCCAGAGAGGTTTCGAACATATACGTTTTAAAACCCTAGACTGAAGGAATAAAATATAGAATTTTTAATTTAAATCATAATGAAATATAAACACATTCTTAACAAAAGCATGATGCTTGTAGAGCGCTAAGATGTAACATTTGCGATGCGATATTTTTATGGAGCTGTATCTAAATCTGAATCGAATCTAATCTAGTTTCATCACAGATGCAACAACAACGGTTTCTGTTACATCTAATGTTTTGGTAGTTTGCAATGATAATACAAATCCATTTAGACAAAAGAAGAAAACTTTTTGATATAGACATATTTCTCTTTGTTCATTTACAACAAGTGATGACATGTTTACTGGAAACAAACTAATTTTTCTCACAAACGAAACTCAAAAACGATGTTCACGTGTCTAAAATTTCGTTTTTACGTAATGAATTTTTTCTGTGCGTGTAGGACTCTATTTTAAAATCTACTTTAAAGTTGCGAAACAATAAGACATGAGTTTTAACTTACTCACATTTTTGTTATATTTCTCACGTGTGTCAAATATTTTTCAGAGTTAGTATTTTCTTGTACATATGTAACAAGTATTATTCAAAAGAGAAACAACAGATTCAGTAACTTGGATCTATGTAGGAAGACTAAACTCTAAAATACCAATTATTTGTTTTTTTTGAAAATTAAAATTTCTAGGTGTTTCATCGTGTATTTCATCGAGCACTGTTATAAAAATGAATAAACATTTTTTATTTAATCGGAAAATGCGTATAAAGATTTTGAGTAAACATCATTTTACTCATGTCCTATATAAATTAAAACCCCAAAATTCATTAGACATCCTATTTAGACCCATACTTTGCCAAAAACGCATATCCAATTTTCTGCATTTGTCATAGAAAAAAAGCGGGCGTGAAGAGTTAAGCGCCGAGGAATTTGATCGTTTTTTGTGTAATATTTCTTCAAAATGTGTATCTAGTGCTTTCTCGAAAATGAATTTTTGATGCCAAACTGTTGTCAGATTTGGATGTCATCTGTCTTATAAATTTGGAAAAGAAAATCAATTTTTTTAATTTACTGATTTGGCTATCACACTGCTAAGGTGATATCTAAAAATAGATAAGAGTTAATAAGCGAGTTTAGTTCTAATATCCTTTTATATTAGTGGGACAATATGCGTATCATTAAAAAGACAATCGCAATATCTTTCCGTGGTAATAAATTAATTTATAATAACTTCTTGTTGTTAACATGTGTATCTAAGTTATGTCCATATGCTAAAAGCTTTTTTCTATATTGCTAAAAACAGCAAACAGCTGTTTACCATCTCAGCAGATACAAATCTGCTGTCTCGTTTTCAACAGCACAAAATCTGCTCTTTCAGAAGACTTTCTGCTTTCTTTTACTAACATATTCCTTTGAGTGTACTGATAGATGGATTACTGAAATGCAATTTTGCCGACGATGTCTGTCGGACAAATGTATCAAAATATTTCTCGAAGATCCTAGCAATAAAAAATGAATGGTTTCCAACCGCACACGTAATCACACATAATCAAATTAACCTCATTTATCATTGCGCCATAGACTGACTAGACTTCATGAGCAAAATTGAACATCAATTGAAAATTGACAAAAATTATTAACAGAATTTTCACCTGCTTTAATTTTTGTAAAACTACACTCAGAAAAATAGCATTCATAAATCTGAGTAAAATTCATACTACACTTTAGTTCAACAATTTTACTCCAGTTCAGTAAAAATTTCCTAAAAAATTGGAAAATTAACTAAGTTTGAGTAAAGTTTCATTCTTTCAAAGCCATAGTTTACTTAGTAGTTAATTTACTAGAAATAGGGTAGTAGATTTACTTAAAAACCTTTCTTTGGATCTAATAAAAAATTCTTACCATTGAGTAAATTCATACTTATGTGGAAGAATATTTCCAAGCTTTGAAGTGAGAAAAAAATCTGAAATTTTTTGTGTGGAAAAAATTCCATTTAGCACTAAATTCACTTTAGCACTAACTTAAAAATGTGTTTTTTCCTAAAATGAAGTTCACTGAAATGTATGCCGAGTTCTTCATACATTTAAGTATTAATGAACTTATAAAAAACATTTAAAATTGTTTAAAAAATTCTTGAATATTAATCTAAGAAGCAATTCTCGTTCGTTTGCAGAGACTTATTTCTCAAATACTTTAAGAGTTAGTCTAAACAACCACTGCGAAGACGCCTTTCTTGCCTTCGCAGCAATCATGGAGCTTTTGAGAAATATTTCATGTTATTATTTTTTGTATCAGTTTGCAAAACCATTTTCTTTATTTTTTTAAATTGAACTTATTTTAAGTATCAAGTTTCTCAGTAAATTAAAAATTACTTGTTTTAAGGAAAAAATCAGCAAAATTGGCCTCAGTTTAACTACTTTTTACATATTACAACAGATTTTCTTCAAAATTGACAAAAAATCTTACATTCCAACTAGAATTACCTGTGGTAAAAATGGGTCAGATCGGTTCAGATTTATATATAGCTCCCATACAAATTTCGCTCCCGATTTGACTTTTTCCGCTCTACAAACCACATATTGTATCAGATTGTCTTCAGATTTGGCAAAACATCTTATATTTCGACTAGAAACACCTGTGGTAAAAATGGGGCAGATCGGTTCAGAATTATATATAGCTCCCATACAAATTTCGCTCCCGATTTGACTTTTTTCGCTCCAGAAACCACATATTTTAACTCTTCTAATTAGGCGAAGTATATTATATTTGTCCTAGAAACACCCATAGTGAAAATGGGTCAGATCGGTTCAGATTTACATATAACTCCCATACGAATTTCACTCCGGATTATAATCTTTTCACTCTATATACCATATATTACAAGAGATTTTCTTAAAAATTGGCAAAACATCTTATATTTCAACTAGAAACACCTGTGGTAAAAATGTGTTAGATCGGTTCAGATTTATATATAGCTCCCATACGAATTTCGCTCCCGATTTAACTTTTTCCGCCCCAGAAACTACAAATTTTCACCGAATTTCTTCAAAGTGAGCATAACACCTTATATTTGAACTGGAAGAACTTATTGTCAAAGTTAGTCACATTTGTCCATGTTTGGATATAGCCCCGATACAAATATTCTTATCGATTTGACAAATCGAACCAGGTCGTATTAGCCTATGATTAGGAAACATACAAAAATTCTTCCCGTTTTCACTTTTTTACCGAGTTGGACTGTATTCGGTTGGAAAGTGGAGTGTATCATATAGTCGGCCCCGCCCGACTTTAGCCTTTCCTTACTTGTTTTAGAGTGTAGATGAAAACCCCCCAGGGGAAAATCCTGCGCACGGCCCTGGTTAGGGTGGTTGCATCATTGTTATCCCTTTTAAGTCCATTTTACTCTTTAAAAATATGGATTTCGAAAAATGTTCTTATCTAGACTCTTCGGTGTAGGATACATTTCTTTTCTCTAGGCAGTCATCAGTCAGTCACGCAACTATTTTATATATAGATTAAATCAACGAATATATTTATTAAGTGTAATGAAATATAATTCCTTACATCCTATTGCTTAATTATCATAATCATATTATCTATATATATAAAAGAGTTGCGTTACTGACTGACTGACTGACTGACTGACTGACTGACTGACTGACTGACTGACTGACTGACTGACTGACTGACTGACTTATCATTGACCAGCCCCCAGACCAAACGGCTGAAGCCAGGGTCATGAAATTTTCAGGGTAGTTCCCAAATATGACGTAGACGTCGACTAAGAAAGGGTTTTACGAAATTCGTACTTTTAGGGGATAAAATGGCCCAAAAAGGGATAAACATCGAACCTTCATCCTGACTAAACGGCAGTAGCTATAAACATGAAACTCGGTGAGTTCCTTGCAATAACCATGCAGACGAGCTACAAATAAGGATTTTTCGAAATTTGTACTTTTAAGGGCCAAGCGGGACAAAAAGGGATAAAAATGGTACCAACTAAAGTATTACAGCTAGAAACGTGCAATTTGGTATGTAAATTCCTCTGACCATATAGAAACGAAGTAAAATTAGATTTTTTCGAAATTTGTACTTTTAAGGGCCAAGCGGGACAAAAAGGGATAAAAATGGTACCAATTAAAGTATTACAGCTAGAAACGTGAAATTTGGTATGTAAATTCCTCTGACCATATAGAAACGAAGTAGAATTTGATTTTTTCGAAATTTGTACTTTTAAGGGAAGAGAGGGACAAAAAGGGATAAAAATGGTACCAACTAAAGTATTACAGCTAGAAACGTGAAATTTGGTATGTAAATTCCTATGACCATATAGAAACGAAGTAAAATTAGATTTTTTCGAAATTTGTACTTTTAAGGGCCAAGCGGGACAAAAAGGGATAAAAATGGTACCAACTAAAGTATTACAGCTAGAAACGTGAAATTTGGTATGTAAATTCCTCTGACCATATAGAAACGAAGTAAAATTAGATTTTTTCGAAATTTGTACTTTTAAGGGCCAAGCGGGACAAAATGGGATAAAAATGGTACCAACTAAAGTATTACAGCTAGAAACGTGAAATTTGGTATGTAAATTCCTCTGACCATATAGAAACGAAGTAAAATTAGATTTGTTCGAAATTTGTACTTTTAAGGGAAGAGAGGGACAAAAAGTGCTAAAAATGGTACCAACTAAAGTATTACAGCTAGAAACGTGAAATTTGGTATGTAAATTCCTATGACCATATAGAAACGAAGTAAAATTAGATTTTTTCGAAATTTGTACTTTTAATGGAAGAGAGGACAAAAAGGGATAAAAATGGTACCAACTAAAGTATTACAGCTAGAGACGTGAAATTTGGTATGTAAATTCCTCTGATCATATAGAAACGAAGAAGAATTTGATTTTTTCGAAATTTGTACTTTTAAGAGAAGAGCGGGACAAAAAGGGATAAAAATGGTACCAACTAAAGTATTACAGCTAGAAACGTGAAATTTGGTATGTAAATTCCTCTGACCATATAGAAACGAAGTAAAATTAGATTTTTTCGAAATTTGTACTTTTATGAGAAGAGAGGGACAAAAAGGGATAAAAATGGTACCAACTAAAGTATTACAGCTAGAGACGTGAAATTTGGTATGTAAATTCCTCTGATCATATAGAAACGAAGTAGAATTTGATTTTTTCGAAATTTGTACTTTTAGGAGAAGAGCGGGACAAAAAGGGATAAAAATGGTACCAACTAAAGTATTACAGCTAGAAACGTGAAATTTGGTATGTAAATTCCTCTGACCATATAGAAACGAAGTAAAATTAGATTTTTTCGAAATTTGTACTTTTAAGAGAAGAGAGGGACAAAAAGGGATAAAAATGGTACCAACTAAAGTATTACAGCTAGAAACGTGAAATTTGGTATGTAAATTCCTCTGATCATATAGAAACGAAGTAGAATTTGATTTTTTCGAAATTTGTACTTTTAAGAGAAGAGCGGGACAAAAAGGGATAAAAATGGTACCAACTAAAGTATTACAGCTAGAAACGTGAAATTTGGTATGTAAATTCCTCTGACCATATAGAAACGAAGTAAAATTAGATTTTTTCGAAATTTGTACTTTTATGAGAAGAGAGGGACAAAAAGGGATAAAAATGGTACCAACTAAAGTATTACAGCTAGAGACGTGAAATTTGGTATGTAAATTCCTCTGATCATATAGAAACGAAGTAGAATTTGATTTTTTCGAAATTTGTACTTTTAAGAGAAGAGCGGGACAAAAAGGGATAAAAATGGTACCAACTAAAGTATTACAGCTAGAAACGTGAAATTTGGTATGTAAATTCCTCTGACCATATAGAAACGAAGTAAAATTAGATTTTTTCGAAATTTGTACTTTTAAGAGAAGAGAGGGACAAAAAGGGATAAAAATGGTACCAACTAAAGTATTACAGCTAGAAACGTGAAATTTGGTATGTAAATTCCTCTGATCATATAGAAACGAAGTAGAATTTGATTTTTTCGAAATTTGTACTTTTAAGAGAAGAGCGGGACAAAAAGGGATAAAAATGGTACCAACTAAAGTATTACAGCTAGAAACGTGAAATTTGGTATGTAAATTCCTCTGACCATATAGAAACGAAGTAAAATTAGATTTTTTCGAAATTTGTACTTTTATGAGAAGAGAGGGACAAAAAGGGATAAAAATGGTACCAACTAAAGTATTACAGCTAGAGACGTGAAATTTGGTATGTAAATTCCTCTGATCATATAGAAACGAAGTAGAATTTGATTTTTTCGAAATTTGTACTATTAAGAGAAGAGCGGGACAAAAAGGGATAAAAATGGTACCAACTAAAGTATTACAGCTAGAAACGTGAAATTTGGTATGTAAATTCCTCTGATCATATAGAAACGAAGTAAAATTAGATTTTTTCGAAATTTGTACGTTTAAGGGAAGAGAGGGACAAAAAGGGATAAAAATGGTACCAACTAAAGTATTACAGCTAGAGACGTGAAATTTGGTATGTAAATTCCTCTGATCATATAGAAACGAAGTAAAATTAGATTTTTTCGAAATTTGTACTTTTAAGAGAAGAGAGGGACAAAAAGGGATAAAAATGGTACCAACTAAAGTATTACAGCTAGAGACGTGAAATTTGGTATGTAAATTCCTCTGATCATATAGAAACGAAGTAAAATTAGATTTTTTCGAAATTTGTACGTTTAAGGGAAGAGAGGGACAAAAAGGGATAAAAATGGTACCAACTAAAGTATTACAGCTAGAAACGTGAAATTTGGTATGTAAATTCCTCTGACCATATAGAAACGAAGTAAAATTAGATTTTTTCGAAATTTTTACTTTTAAGGGAAGAGAGGGACAAAAAGGGATAAAAATGGTACCAACTAAAGTATTACAGCTAGAAACGTGAAATTTGGTATGTAAATTTCTCTGATCATATAGAAACGAAGTAGAATTTGATTTTTTCGAAATTTGTACTTTTAAGAGAAGACCGGGAAAAAAAGGGATAAAAATGGTACCAACTAAAGTATTACAGCTAGAAACGTGATATTTAGTGTATAAATTCCTCTGACCATATAGAAGCGCAGTAGTTTGATTTTTCAAAATTTGTACTTTTAAGGGGTGCGCGGGACGAAAAGGGATAAAAATGCTGTACAATCATTTAATTAAGTAAGCACGGAACATAAATGGATATTTCAAAATTTGTACTTAAATGGGGGGATACGGGACAACAAGGAAGGGGAAGCAAAAACACAAGTTACCTACAGTAATTTTTCAAAATGTGTACATTTTGGGAAAGAAGTGCAAAAAGTTATAAACTGGCTGGCTGAATCTAGAAACATGAGATCGAGGATATAAATGGTTGTAATATTTTGTTCAAAACTTGGTAGAAAATTATAAAAAATATACATACAGCTAAAATAGTGCATATCGACAAGCACATTCCTTTGACTGTGTGTGAGTGGTAGCTAATAGGAGGTTTCCAAATTACTATTTTAGATTTATCTATATTCACCAAAAGAAAATTAAATAAATACTATCCAAAAACAAAGACGGATAAAATTAACAATTAACTGGCTTTTTCGCGTGCGAAGCAGCGGGTACTGCTATATGGGATAAAAATGGTACCAACTAAAGTATTACAGCTAGAAACGTGAAATTTGGTATGTAAATTCCTCTGATCATATAGAAACGAAGTAAAATTGGATTTTTCGAAATTTTTACCTTAAGGGGCGAGCGGGACAAAAAGGGATAAAAATGGTACCAACTAAAGTATTACAGCAGGATCGTGTAATTTGGTATGTACATTCCTCTGACCGTATAAAAACAAAGTAAAATTGGATTTTTCGAAATTTGTACTTTTAAGGGGCGAGCGGGACAAAAAGGGTACCGACTAAAGTATTACATCTAGAATCGTGAAATTCGGTATGTAAATTCCTCTGACCATATAGAAACAAAGTAAAATTGGATTTCTCCAAATTCGTACTTTTAAGTGGCGAGCGGGACAAAAGGGATAAAACTGGTACCAATTTTAGTATTACAGCTAGAATCGTGAAATTTAGTGTGTAAATTCCTCTGATCATATATCAGCGCAGTAGTTTGATTTTTCCAGATTTGAACTTCTAAGGGGTGCGCGGAACGAAAAGGGATAAAAATGCTGTACAATCCTGTGTTACCAAATAAAGTACATATTTTTAGGGGAGCAAAAACATGTTACCTATAGTGATTTTTCAAAATGTGTACATTTTGGGAAAGAGGTGCAAAAAGTTATAAACTGGCTGGCTGAATCTAGAAACATGAGATCGAGGATATAAATGGTTGTAATTTTTTGTTCAAAACTTAGTAGAAAACTATTCGTATTGTGCATATCGACAAGCACATTCCTTTGACTGTGTGTGATTGCTAGCTGATAGGAGCTTTCTAAATTACTATTTTAGATTTATCTATATCCACCAAAAGAAAATTAAATAAATACTATCCAAAAACAGAGACGGATAAAATTAACGAATAACTTGCTTTTTCGCGTGCGAAGCAGCGGGTACTGCTAGTCATAATCATAAATTAATAACATTTAACATTTTATATTTGAACTACCAATTACTTTGACTTTCGAAGGTAGAGTAACATTAATGTTAAATTTTATTTTCAGATTTATGTTTGACATTTGCAAAATGGGACGCGTATGTTGCGAAGTATTAAAAACTTACTTCCAAAGTAGCGAGTCTTTAACGCAAACTGTAAGAAATTTACGTGGAAAATGTTCGTGTTTTCAGATGAAGCTCATTTTCATCTCGGTGGCTATATCAATAAGCAAAATTGCTACATAGGGGTGCAGAGAACCCACACGTGACTATTGAGAAGCCAATGTATCCACAACGAGTCACAGTTTTTTGTCGATTTTGAGCTGGCGACATGTACTGAAAAATTGGGTCTATCGAAAGAGATACTGCCGAGGCAGTCGTGGTAGTCATATGCATGATATTGTGGTCCATTACTAAATGACAAAGTTCAACCTCTCCAATAAAACCATAAATATGAACAAATAGTCGATTCAAATATAAAATTTTAACTGGCCCACCCTGTATTATAAATAAGTCACTTCTTGGGAAAATCGATGGATAAATTGTTATATTATTTACAATTTGTGTTGTTTATCTACTCGCCATAAAACTGGCCTTACAGATGCACCCTCGAACATTCCCGAGTATTATCATAAAGCTGGCCTTACAGATGCACCCTCATACATTCCCGAGTATTATGCTATGTGGCATGGTTCATACACTGTCTAGCTCACATGTTGACTTTACTTGTGATATGCAAAACAAAGGCATTCTTTTAACACATCCCATGACACTAATATTATTTTGCTTTAATGGCGCTTTATTTAAGTTTTTTTTGTTTTAAAATTTCCTTTGATGTTCAAAAAAAAGCTGCAAACATTTTGGGGTCAAAGACATTTAAGCAGTTCATGTGTGAGAGGACATGCTAAATATTAACATGGGTTAATTAAAGCTGTGCAAATATTCCCACGTGCTTCTCCGGCCAGAAATAGCTGGGAAATGTGTATTATCACAAAACCCCATGACATGCCGAAATTAAATTGTGATTTCGTGGTAAAATTCTTAAATCTTGGCTGAGACATAAACGCAACATGTGGTATGAATTGCTGCTTGCTCTGCGTTTGGTTTTATTAGAGTGGGGGGGGGGGGTTGGTTGGATAATAAAAAACAATCAAAAAAGAAATTTTTGTGAAACAAAGTTATTAATATGAAAAAATAAAAACGAGGAAATGAAAAAGTTCCTGAAAAGATAGCAAATGTGGTGATAGCTTCTAAGCCACTGGGACATTTCTTTCTTGAACTTTTGCCACAGTGTGCCGACAGGAAATTAGGTTTGTGAGGAAAGAGGATGTTAGCTTTGCTGAGAGTTTATTGCCATTTAATCGATACACATCCTATACAAATAGAGGACACTTAACCCTAGGATAGCCAATGGCTTTTGAACCACTTAATGCTCAATATGATCCAGTCAGATCACAAGAGAAAATTTAGTAAAAAATTACTCAACAAGGTTGTTAAGAAACTTACATTTCTAGGATTCGCAGAACCTGCGTTTAGATTCTACTTGGTCAAATTAAAATTTGGTCCTGCCAGACCACATCCTAGGGTTAAAATCTTTTCATGATATGGCTAAAAAATGTCTATGACTGGAAGACGTTAAATGGCATTGTATTCAATTTTTCTCAAATTATTCTCGTTCCATTGTTCCGAAAATTCCAAATTTTATTTTCCCCCCTTTTGTGTGTTTGCAGCCACTGTGAGGAAAACTGTAAGAATACAAAAGTATAAAATTTAAATGTTCTATCGTGGGGCGGCGGTTCATGAGAAAATAAACGACAAATATGAACATTTCAACAAATTTACATGAACATCAAATAGAAGTCTTAAACAGAACGGAAAGGAAACGGAAGTTGTTTGTGACTTATGCCGGAAATGTTGTTATTACTCGCTAAGCACGTGCTTACGTTTATGTATGTGGGTGTGTGTGTGTGTTTGTGGGCGTTTGATTGCCTGCCTGTGTACTGGGTTTTACACAAATGCTAATGATATTACATTTGCTCTCGTCTAATATATTCATTAATTTATTTCGTCTCTCTTTCGTTTTTGATGACTTCCTTTGCAAGTGTTGCAGTTGACATTTCTTTGATGAATGCGATGCAGGATCTTTGAGGATTCTTGGTTTTTTGGTATTTTATTGTTATTGCAAGTGTTATATGTTGTATCGATTGGAAAAAGTTCCTATATTGAGAACGAAATTCTAGGGAACTGATGTTTAATATTTAAATAAGAAATGCTAAATAAAATACGCCAAATTTGTTCAAGATAAATTGGAAAAGAGATAAATTGTATTCATTTTATATATTTATAGCAGGGTTGGATGGTATGTAATATTTAAAGTTGAAAAAATGTGCCACTAATCAAAGAACTTAGTTTAGTTTTGTAAATGGTTGGGATTGCCATTTCCCTCCCGACACACAGATGGTTGAAATCGCCAAAAATGGAGATTAATTCAAAAATCAAAATTTATTTTTTCGAAATTTTTTTATTATACGATTAAAGAATATAAAATTCTACATCACTACCGAAAATATCAATGACATGCGTTATTTAATTTCCCAGTTGGACTACCTTAAAGTCAAGAAATTTTTGAGATTTACGTGATCAGTTGTGAAAAGTTCAAATTGACATATTTTAAAGGTTAATATCTGTTTGCCCATTGATAAAAAGTAACACTTTGATTATGAAATCATCAAGTTCAGTTATTTTAGAGTATTTTTAAAAAAACATGTTTTAACGAAAGTATTGTAGAAATATTTTTAAAATTTTTTTGGAAATATGTCTAAATTTAAGGTATTTTAAATTTATATGTGGAGCATACCGCCAGATGGTGAATTTCTAATTAAATTAAAATGTGTTAGCTTCAATATTCCGTAATTACATGTTGCGCGTTTTTGCCCTAATTTATTTTATTAAATAAATTGTGAAAATAGCCACTCTTTATGGGTGCTTATACATTAAGTTTTATTGTATAGGGTGATTTTTTAAGAGCTTGATAACTTTTTTTTAAAAAAAAACGCATAAAATTTGAAAAATCTCATCGGTTCTTTATTTGAAACGTTAGATTGGTCCATGACATTTACTTTTTGAAGATAATTTCATTTAAATGTTGACCGCGGCTGCGTCTTAGGTGGTCCATCCGCTTAGTCCAATTTTGGCATTTCCACGTTTTTGAGTAACAGAGACCCAATTGGTGCGAACGGCGACGAATCGAAAATTGGTGGTCATCATTAACACTGGCCGATACAGCTGCGATATTTTCTTCAGTTCGCACTCTACGTAAGCGTGTTGGTGGTTTAATGTCCAACAATGTAAATTTGGTGCGAAATTTAGTCACAATAGCCCGAATAGCCGCTTCAGTGGGTCGATTAAACTGACCATAAAATGGAAGCGCGCAATGAACTTTCTTAACAGAGCACGCATTTTGATAATAAAATTCAATAATTTGCAAGCGTTGTTCGTTTGTAAGACGATTCATGATGAAATGTCAAAGCATACTGAGCATCTTTCTCTTTGACACCATGTCTGAAATCCCACGTGATCTGTCAAATACTAATGCATGAAAATCCTAACCTCAAAAAAATCACTCTTTACAACTGCAATTTTTAATATGACGAAAACGTAATATTTAGGTATTTTGTAATGAAAAATAAGTCTTTTTATTTTCTTAACACTTAAATGAAACAATTATTTCTCATGAAAAACATTCACGGAAGCAGAATGAGGTTCTAAGTTGCACAATAAATCTTAATTTATAAACATCCCTATACAAAAACGAAGTGGTGTAGGGTATAACGAGTACGGAAAGAAAGATATTAATATAATTGTCATTCAGAAATCTTTAAAAATGTGCCCTAAATATAAAAAAAAAATTTCCCTCATGTCCGATTTTCACCATTTGCAATTTCTTGATTGCATCTACAGCCTAAATGTCTGTACTAAAGTTGTAATATTGAAGATCCAATATGTTTAAGAGTTTTCCATTTCCATTCTGACCCTAAAAATATGAATTTAGAAAATTTCGTACCTCTTATTTTCCACGTATACGTAGACAGACGAGTGCAAATACTGAATATCACGATTCTGGCTACAGCCGTTTGATTGTAGTCAAATCTAATTCCTTTGAGATCCTGATGCTACGAATATCGGAAGATCTCTTTACTATTCGCGTCACTGCAGTCAGAGAAGTGTGCATACCGAATTTCATTATTATAGCTACTCATATTATAGTTTGGCGGTACCATTTTTATCCCCATTCGCCCCATTTTCCACCTAAAAGTAAAAATGTCGACAAAATCCTTTTTGTTTCCCATCTTCACACTCAGCTGAAAGTACACACCGAATTTCATAATTCCAACTTTAGCGGTTTGGTAGGTACCATTTCCTTCCCTCCAATTGTACCCTTAATAGTACGAATTTTGAAAAATCTGTCTATTTTACATTTCTACGCAATTAGAGGGATGCACATTCAAAATGTCATTTTTCTAGCTGTTAACGTATCATTGGTACCATTTGTATCCCTTTTTGTCTCATTTCGCCCGCTAAAAGGTGCTTTTTAATTTGGTGCTTTTACGCTACAAGATGAATGTACGCAACAAATTTCAAGGCATATAAAACAGAAATTTAACACGTAAAAAGGCGTTAAGTTCGGACGGGCCGAATCTTATATACCATGGATGGCATTCCCCAGAGGCTGTCGATATTCGTAGAAGTGCAGTAGTATTACAGGAAAATATCAATTTTTTTAATATAGCCAAAACAAAAACTAATATTGAAATCATAATTTTAAAAATTAATATAATATTTTTATTATTTCAAACCACGCAAGGCTACCAATATGTTTATACTATATACAGTGTGTGACAAAACAATGGAAACTTTTAAAAAATAACGTACTTCTATAACTTTATTGATAAATCACCATAATTTTCCTGTGAAAATTAAAAACTAATTTGCCAATTGAATACTTTGTTTATGTATTTATTGAAATAATGTTAATTATTAACATAAAATCGACTAACTTCAGAAAAAATTAAAAAAGATATGATGTTCATTTTTAAGTCATCGGCAAAACATTGGAGACTTTCACTACGCAAAAATTAAAATTAAATCACTGATTTATTCTTTCAATATTTTTAGGGTATCCATTTTTTTAAGCACTGCTTCACATCGCCGAGGCATAGAGTGAATTAAACTATCGATAATTTCCATAGAATTTGTTTGTCACTCCGTAGTTACTGGCTTTACGAGATCTGGCTTGATTGTGTAATTTTGGGTCCGAATTTGGCGATCTACTAATTCCCAGAGATTTTCGATGGGGTTTAGATCAGGTGACTGAGCTGGGCATTTCAAAACCTTAACTGCATTTGATAGTAGCCACTCTTTAACTACCTTGGAGGTGTGCTTTGGGTCATTATCGTGCTGGAATCTCCTGATAAAGGGCATGTTTTCCTACGAAAACGGAAACATAATATCATTTAGGATTTGTATGCATCCAATTCCAATTAGAGTATCCTTTACAATATGAATTGGACCCATTCCGTGGCCAGAGAAGCAATCCCACACCATTATATTGCCACCGACAAATTTAACTGTTTTGTTTGAATATTTTTGGATCCAGCCTTCGCCCCTTGGTCGTCGTACAAAAGCTCTTCCATCATGACCTTTGGCATTGTATTTGGACTCATCTGAATCATTTCTGTCTGGACCAATTTATGTGTTCTTTGGCAAAATTTATGCGGCGATGATATTTTTTCAGATTTCTTCACAGGACGATATTATTTAAAACCAAACTCATCTGCTCTTAGTCCCACAGTCCGAGCACTTACTGCCAGTTTGAGACTGTTAATAACATCCTTAGACAGCATTTTCGGGCATTTTTAAACTCTTTTGCTATTAAATGATCTTGTCTTAGAGATGTTTTGCGGGCGGGTACCACTTTCAGGAGTTTTTTAATTATCTTTGAAATTTTTGATTTATTCATAGAATATTTCAGACAAATTTCATTCTGCTTTAGACCAGCATTAAAATCATTTATTAATCTTGTTTTTAATTCTTCACAATATTTTACTCTTGTCATAATTTACTTAAATAAAAATGTGTACAAGAGCTAATAATTTTATAGCAGTTAATATTGATTTATCTAGTTTTTGTATCAAAATAAAAAAGAGAATAGAAGAATGGAAGAATACATTATATTTAGAAACAATAAAGCATATAAAAGAACAATGAAGAGTCTGTAAAAATCAACTCTGGAACAGAAATTTAAAAGTTTCCATTGTTTTGCCAACGTGGCTGAAATAATCAAAATTGAGAATATGTATTTTTTCAAATTTTAGTTGGTAGAATGGAATAAAGTTGTTCTGTATTGAATGGAAATACACTGAACAAAGGTATCTCGAAAAAGATAAAAAACAAGTAAATTGAAAAAATTTTAAATTGGTATAAAGTTTCCATTGTTTTGTCACACACTGTATATCGAAATAATACTTCAAGTCAATTTAAAAACTAATATCATTCAAATTTAAAAACTTTATATCATCAAAAAAACTTAAATACCATAAATATATGTAGATAGTGGGTGCTAGCTACATTTAGTTGTATTTCCATTCTATTTTAAGTCCAAAAGTACAAATTTTGAAAACCCATTATCTCACGTATACATTGCAACATAACCTAATTTCATGATTCAACCAAATTTTGCCGTAAAAGTAAAAAAGTGCGTATTTGGAAAAATCATTTTATTTTGCGTGTCTATGAAGTCAGAGGAATGTATACACCGAATTCCATGAATCTAGCTGTGGCCTTAGGTTCGAACCATTTTCATCCCCCTTTTCCTATTTTACTCTCTTAACAGTTCGACTTTCTAAAATCTCTTTTTTTTACGTGTCTATGCAATTGGGGGAATTTACACACCGAATTATAGCCGTTTAGTTGTTACTATTTATATCCCTCTGTTCTGTATCCCTTGAAAGTACGAATCTGAAAATAACCTTTTATTTTACTATTTTTATCCCCTTTTCCAATTTTATCCCCAAAATGCACGAATTTCGAAAAATCCCTTTATTTTACGTGTCTACGCAGCCAGAGGAATGTATACGCCGAATATCATTATTCTAGGTGCGGCCGTTTGGTTGGTACCATTTTTATCCCTCTATTCCCATTGTACCCCTTAAAAGTACGAATTTGAAAAAAATACTTTTATATTATGTATCTACTCAATTAGACAAACGTGCTTGTAGCTGCTGTCGTGTGATATGTACCATTTTTATCCCTTATTGCCCCATTTCACCCACTACGAATAAGAATCACTTTATGGTGCACCTTTTTTATTATAAGGGGAATGCGCCTTCCCAATGTCAAGCAAATATAAGCAGACATAGTGAAAAAACATGCTTAAATACTTTAAATATTGGGGGTCATTAGGGGTATATTCAGTTCTTGTGAGGAAAAATTTGTTCCCTCTGGGCCGATTTCGCCCACTTTCAATCCCAACCGATCTGCAACCACAAAACACATTTAGGGAAAATTTGAAGCTCCTAGCTCATTTTGTTCGTCCACTATCGTGCTTTCAACTGACAGACGGACATGGCTAGATCGTCTTAGAATTTTACCACGATCCAGAATATATACACTTTATGGAGTCTCCGATGAATATGACATAGTGGATATACCCCCATCCATAGGGGGAGGGTATAAAAATGCGATTTTTGGGATTGTGATTTGTGATTCTTTCATAGCATCAACAGAGGATTTTCTCTCAGTGTGCTTTAATTCAATTAAAGCCACTGTGCAATAAATTAGTTAATATCGGAATCTACGTTATCTATATCAAGCTGAATATTTATCTTTTAAACTGTAACGGTATTTCGTCAAGGCTTGCATTTACTCATAAGTAGCGGTGCATATTAAATCCTTGATATCCATCATTAATACGAAAATTGGTTTTATTAATCCTGCGAGGATACAAATGTTTTTATAAAACAGTCCGAATGAATGAACTTTTCTCTCAAAATGAAATTAATATTCATTTGATTTCACTTTTTCTTGGGATAAATTGTGTTATTTATGTCTCTGATGTTCTTGTTCATACCCAGCACCCATATGTTCATGTTTTCCTTCACTGTTGTTGATTTCCCCAAATAAATAGAGTCAATTTTGTTCATCAAGATTCATACGCAGCGCCTTCTTGCCTTGAATTGAATTATTTGCTCGGCAAGATGAATTGTACGATGTTACACTCGGCGTGGCTTCCAAAAAGGCCAATGTTATTTATGTCCGACAATTTCGTTTGTTTGTTTATATTTTGGCCTTTGGGCGCGGCGCGTAAATCATGTCTGCCATGGATTATTCGCAATAAAGCCTGTTTGTCTGGCCATTTATTGCAACGCCGATTCTTCGAGCGAGCGGATGAAAGAAGACATGAAATTGACATGTCAAAATTTCCATGTCCCGGCTGCTGTTAAACCGCTGATGGGTCGGATGTATGGGTGGTCTATTAAGATTTAAATAAGTGTAAATAATATTGTACTTGTTTGTGTGGAAAGGAACATTTACATTTTGATGTTCCCTTCCGTTCATGTTTAGCCAGTGACATGCAGATGTGTACATACACACATGGTACATAGTCACATTGAGCTATAAATTTTTAAGAGTTATTTGGTGAATATTGTGTTTGTTTAACCACCAACATACAGTACATCGGTTTGATATATTTGTTTTTAATAGCAGTCACCCTACAGACGTCTCCAATTATTTAAAATCAAAATTAGAAAATGAATGTTTCATTTCAGATTATACGACTGCTTATATTTTTTTGGCAAAACAAGAATATTTTCATTCTATGAAATGTTTTGAAATTTTTGTCTATTATTTTTATACCCTCTATCACAGGATGGGTGTATACTAACTTTGTCATTCTGCTTATAACGCCTTGATATATGGATCATAAATGAATAGAGTAATGAAATTCCTCTGATTGCGTTGAAAAGTATAATAAAGGGATTTAGGGGGTAAAAATGAAAAGGGGATGAAAATGGTACCAACCAAATGGGGCAACTAGAATCGTGAAATATGAAGTATACATTCCTCTGAATTCGTAGACAAGAAAAAAGGGGTTTTTCCAAAATTTGTACTTTCAAGGGATATAATGGGAACAGAGGGATAAAAATGGTACCCACTAAACGGCTACAGCTAGAATGCTAAAATTCGTTGTGTACAGATATTTTCGAAAGTCGTAATTTTAAGGGGGGAATGTGAAAAAAACGGGATACAAATGGTACAGACCAAATGGCCGCAGCTAGAATCATGGAATTCGGTGTAGACATTCCTCTGACCTATGGACCCTAAAATAAAAATATTTTTGCAAATTCGTACTTTTTTACTTTTACGTCAAATTGGGTAAAATCCTGATGTTAGGTTATCTTGCACTGTGGTGCATGGGAGATAATGCATTTTCAAAATTTGTTCTTTTGGAATTAAAATAAAATGTAAATACCACCAACTGTAGTACCCATATATCTCCAATATTTATGGTATTTAGGATTTTTTGAAGATTGTTGCATTATATTTACTTTTTGAATTGACTTGAAGTATTATTTCGATATATATAGTGTAAGCATTTTGGTAGCCTTGCCTCATAAGTGTGATTTCAAATAACTAAAATCTTATATTTATTTATTAAACCCTACACCACTTCGTGGACTAGGGTATTATAAGTTAGTTTCGCGCCACATGTTTGTAACACCAAGAAATAATCGAGCTAGACCCACCTTTAAGTATACCGATCGGCATAGAATCACCACCTGAGTCGATTTAACCCTAGAAAGATAACCTACGTCTGAGAGACGTATGCCTTTTTATAATTTCGCTCTCCGTCTCTCGAATGTTTGTGCAACACGTTGCTGTTTTTGTTTTTCCCAGTCGTCTACGGTAGCCAATAACGCATTTAAATAATAAAGAAATATATAAAGAATCCATGTAAGTACAAAAAAGGTAAAAAATATTTCCAAAAATGTTGTCACCATAAAGAAAAACTATGATACGTCCCACAGACGTATGGTTATCTTTTCCGTAGCTTCCAAAAGGGTTATCTTTCTAGGGTTAACGATGTCTGTCTGTCCGTCTGCTGTCCATCTAAGGTTGTTCGCACTCTACAGGTCGCAATTGTTGTCCGATTGTCATGAAACTTGGCAGAAGTTATTTTTTCTGGCCAAGGACCATCATTGTTGAATTTGGAGGAAATCTGTTCAGATTTAGATATAGCCCCCATGCAAATGTGGCTCCCGATTTCACTTTTTCCGCCCATAAAGCATATATATTACCCGATTTTCTTCAAATTTGGCTTAACACCTTATCATTAACCTAGAAATACCTGTGGCGAAACCGGGTTAGATCGGTTCAGATTTAGATATAGCCCCCATACAAATGTCGCTCCCGGTTTCACTTTTTCCGCTTTAGAAACCACATATTGTACCCGATTTTCTTTAAAACTGGCACAACATCTTATAATCTAACTTAAAACACCTATGGTGAAAGTGGGTAAGATCGGTTCAGATTTAGATATAGCCCCCATACAATGTCGCTCCCGATTTGACTGTTTCCGCTCTAAAATCCACATATTGTACCCGTTTTCCTTTAAAATTGGCACAACATCTTATAATCTAACTTAAAACACCTATGGTGGAAGTGGGTAAGATCGGTTCAGATTTAGATATATCCCTCATACAAATGTTGCTCCCGAAAGTTTAACCGATTTTGGCCAAACTTTACATATTATATTTCGTCAATAAACATACATGGTGAAAGCTGGTCACATCTTTCCACGTTTCAATATACCCCCATACAAATGCCCTTTCCGATTTAAATTTTTTTGTCAAACACATACATTTACAGGATGCAAAAATCCTTCCCGATTTCACTTTTTTACCGAATTGAATTGTAATGAGATAGAAAGACCGTCCGTCTTTAGCCTTTCCTTACTTGTTTGGGAGATGCCCATATGTCCATACTTTGGTATAAGCCAAATGGGGCCCCATTCTGATCTATTACAGCTCTAGAAACTACAACTTACATCGGGTCAATTATGCAGATCATGATATTTTTCAACTAGGAATACCTACCGTGAATGAGAAATATATAGGCCCATGTTTTAGACCAGGCCCAAAATGTTGTTATAGGCCCCATTTTGAAATGTTAGTTCGATTCATCCTATTACTACTGTATAATTTGTATTTGTCTGTCGGATAATTAGATCAATTACCTTATTATTAACCATTCATATTTACTAAAGATGAATTTATAGTAACTGTATAACTTATATGGACTACATTAAATTGCTCCCATGAAATACCTGGGTTTAGTAATCAAAGCGAGGTACATACGCAGAGAGTGGTGCAGGGTATTATATAGTCGGCCCGGCCCGACTTTAGACTTTCCTTACTTGTTTTTTCCATATTTTAATTTGATTTGGTTTGGACATATTAAAAAAATTAACATTTTACTATAGTGTTACGGCACTTCTGCCTCTTGCCTTCTTGCATATCAATACATGGTGGAGGGTATATAAAGTTCGTCCCGACCGAACTTAACGCCGTTTTCACTTGTTTGTTTTACACCTCGCTTACACAGTATATTTTTTACTTGACTTAAATGTCATGACTTCCGAGTTTGTAGGCGAACGAAATGAAGGGACTTTAGGTGTTTTTTTTTGACATTTTGCAGAATTTTCAAATATATATGTATATTGATTTGAAATTTATATTGTTTGTCAGTCACCCAGATGACTTTACGTAGCAACTTCAAAATAGAATTCAAAAAAAGTCAAACATTAAAGTCGTCGAGTATATAGGGTCCCTAATAGAACTCGACAGGTGAACTCTTTCACTAATCAACTGCGTGTTAAATTAAATAACTTGACAGCATTGAAAACACGTTTTGTAATAGTGGTAACTGTACCACTAAATATTTTAAATTTCGACATACAATTTAAGCGAGTGACAAACTCGTTTATTCTCTCTTCTGTGACAAACTCGTCTGATGTCGTTCACCACCAACATATCGTATTTGGTGTGCTGAATTTGTTTTCAGTTTCCTGTTTGTTATTCCGTTTGTTTTGCGGTCTCGCTGAACATAACAAAAAACGAAAATTGAAACATCAATAGATTTTTATTTTACTGTGATGGTATTAAATAAATTCAATTTGCAGAGTGTGTTTATGTTTGTGTTTGTATTTGTATTTGAGTTTTAGTTTTGGTTTGAGACAAGCCATTGATATCGGAAATGATGCTGACAGTAACATGAAAATGTCGAGTCTGGTATATTGTGTTGGGGATTATCAGGATGAAATGTAGAACGAGCAGAAAATGTTGTGAAAGTTGTGAACTAACAAACAAACACAAATTTTCCGGAGTATCACAAACCAAATATGGGTGGGGGAACCACCCATAGCAACGCTACTTAAAAAAGGATTATTGTGGTGGAAAGAAATTCCACGCTTAGATAACAACAACCGGCTTCGTCTTAGTATATCCGATGAGTGTATTATATCCTTGCTATGGTGAGTGATATAACGACTAAATTCTAAAATCTCCACATGATTGTCATAAAAAATGGATTTAAATGGAGCATTCGAATTGCCTTTGCTTTAAATAATATGGAGAAAAATCTCATTTAATGTTTAAAAAATCAATTTTATTGCTTTGCAAAGACATTACAATTTTATGGTGATGTTTGTATTAACGTTCACTAAAATTGTTTTAGAAACATTACTAAAATATATGGAAAATAACAACATTTCGACGACAACTTGACAGAAAATATAGCAACATATCTGTTTATAGTGTCACATATAATCAAATCTATTTCTTATGCTGTCTATTTAACGAAATTTTGTTGAAAAGAAATAATAAAATATGCTAAACATTGTTAATGTCCTTATGTGGATTTTGCTCCAAATTTCGAATGTTCACACACTGTACGCTCGAAAAAATTTAGAAAAGTAACGCTATTGTTGACAAGCATTGTTTTTAACATTTATAATAAACGGAAAGGGAGAGAAAGCTTCGGAAATAAAACAATATTTCTGGAAAATTATTATTCATGCAATTGTGAACTTTTATAATACAAGGTTTTTTGAATTATTCGTGTTTAGTTGGCCATAAATCAATTTCATTTTCCCGGAAACATGGAAAATGTGTTAAAAATTAAAAGTAAATTTTTCTATAGGAATTGTGATTGAATTCTAAACCAAAACTCAAGACTAAAGCGATGTATATGCTAAGTTCTTTTTTGCTTTGATATAAAATTATATATTTTCAAAGAGAATTCACTAAATTCGGCCAAACTGCAGAAAACAGAATTTTGTATGTACTTTCAATCACAACAACATACCTTGTTTGTTCGTTTGCCATTCATTAAAGACATCACACTACATATGAAAATGTACACAGCGTTTCAAATTATTTTTTAAACCCTACACAACAGGGTATAATGTCTTTGTGGATTTGTTTGTAACGCCCAAAAGAAAGCGAGAAAGACCCGGAAACTTTTCCCGTAAAAGAGCAATGGTTTCTTGGCTTGTGTGGCACGTAGCGCCGTCTTGTTTAAAGTAAACGTTGTACAGACTGTTGTAACTGTTGATCCAACCTCATTTTCGAAATAGTAAAGTCCAATGACCCCGCCGGACCATAAACCGCACCAAACAGTCACACGGTGAGGATGGAGAGGCTTCTCAAAAATAACTCTTAGGTTTTCTGAGACCCAGGTGCGACAATTTTGCTTGTTGACGTAGCCACCGAGGTGGAAATGGGCCTCATCTGTGAAGATGATTTTTCGATGAAATTCCGGATCAATTTTATTCATGAAACGAAAGGTAGAATCGAATGACATACAAGATGATTTCTGATAAATCGAAAAAAGTACGCAAAAAATTAATTACATACTGTTCTTCTATTGTCCCAACTTCAATAGTAAGCGAACGAGTTTTTGCGAAATCGAACTTTATTAAAACAAAGGAAAAGAATCGCTGTAAATCCAAAAGCTTTTTCAAATAAAATGATGAAACTTGTGTATGTTTTATATATTCCTATCAAAATCTAAATAATTTACTAGAAATTTTATTCGATTAATCGAATATTCGAATAAGAGCTGTCGACTTTATTCGGTTAATTAGAAATTTTGTATTTTCGAATGAACAATTAGTAATTCCAGTTAAAAGAAACAGATAAGTCCATTCCCATTTGCGTACTTCTGAATTGTATATTCATCGTCATTTATTATAATTGAATATGAATGATCCTATCGAGGGCTTATATTCAATAATGCCGATTCATAATTTGACAATTTTTTCTCAATCTCACTACTGTATCGATCTGCATCTATGCAGATATTTTGCCGTTTTATTTTAGTTTTTATTTACATAATCTGAAGACAGTAATTCCAATGGAGTATCATTATTTCTACGATAATCTCAGACAGGCGCAGTAAAACTCTGAAAATGTACTTTAGTATTTAATTCACGTATTTTATAAAATTTGTTAAATGCAATGTTCTTTTGAATTTAAAATGGTTAAAAAATTTAATGTTCATAAAGAATTATTGATATCTCCTGTGTGGTAGGCGGTCCCTACAAGTTTATTTATTTTATTTTTGCTTTTCTGATCATCTCTAGTTCCCTAGGAGTGTCCCCTAGAGGGTCCATCCCCAACATTTCTTGTGAGAATATTCGTTTTTGGGTTCCCATTCAAAACTCGAAAAACAAATTTAATTTTAAAATAATTTAGATTCTTACACTAAGATTTCATTTTTGATCCAATCTACCGTAGAAGTTAAAATATCGAGAATTTCAAGAAAGTTTTCAGTTAGATTTTGTTTATTTGCGACCGTTTTTTCACTCTCCTGAAAATTTCTGTTTTTGTACATAGACATTATAGAATATAAGCCCTCGATATAACACACTGTTTAAACAATTCAAATAGTTTTTTCTTGTAAATTCAATAAATTGAAATATGGACAATAAGACTTCTGTCGGATATTTCCGCAACACAAGCAAGTACTGTGTTATCGTTTATAAATTATTCAGTGGTTTACCCAAAAAATGATATTGTAGATTTATATATCGTGAAAAAAGACTTTCATTATCGGATTTTTTCACCTTTTATATATTTGGTTCGTCTTTTCAGCAGCCGAAAAAAATCGAAAAAAAAAACAATCATAATAAGAATTTGGATGTTCTGTGAATTTTCCGCAGTGTATATTATTATGGAATTAGCTTTGTTTTTGTAAGACAAAAACTACAGCACAATAATTAAAAACAAATAAAATTAAATTCATATGTGTTCCAATCATGCTGCCGAAAGTATGAACTTCTTGGAACTGCAAATATTTACGAGAAGAATTGTTGTTCTTTGCAAATTTGGTATTCATACATTATTTAACAACATTTTTGTTTTCTTTGCTTCCGCTTTTGTTTGCTATTCATATAGGCACGCCCATTTGTATTCATTATGTATATCAGATGATCAATTTCAATTGTACGTATACGTAATTTCGTTGTAGGGGATGTCACTCATACGTAGAGGTGTACACACAAATAAACACATACAGTGCCGGCAAAAAAAAATAGCACCGACACTTTTTGATTGAACATGTAAACTGACCAGTGAGTAAGTGGATAAATATTTTGAGGACAGGCGAGTCAAAAATTGTTTTTTTTTATGGTGGTGGTTCTCGGTCCTATGTTCGAAGACCTCCAAACGCCGAATATAACCCACAATTCACTTGCAAGACAATCAACTGCGGTGGTTCTAGCAGGGGGATTCTAGTGGGGATGTTTATACACTCCACGAGAGTATTATGTCTTTGTGCATTTGTTTGTAACACCCAAAAGGAAACGAGATAGACCCATTGTTAATTATACCGATCGACTTAGTCGATTTTTGAGTCGAGCAATGTCCGTCCGTCCGTCTGTCCATCTATTCTTGTAATCACGATACAGGTCGCAATTGTAGACAGAACCAACTGAAACTTTGCACAACGAAGTTTTTCGGTACAACGACGAACGCTATTTAATTTGAAGAAAATCGGTTCAGATTTAGATATAGCCCCCACACGAATTTCACTCCCGATTTGACTCTTTTCACTCTAGATACCACATATTACAACAGATTTTCTTTAAAATTGGCAAAACATCTTATATTTAATCTAGAAACACCTATGGTGAAACTAGGTCAGATCGGTTCAGATTTATGTATAGCTCCCATAAAAATTTCGCTCCCGATTTGACTTTTTCCGCTCTAGAAACCACATATTGTAACAGATTGTCTTCAGATTTAGCAAAACATCTTATATTTAATCTGGGAACAACCATGGTAATTGTAGGTCAGATCGGTTCAGATTTATATATAGCGCCCATACAAATTTCGCTCCCGATTCGATTTTTTCCTCTCTAGAAACCACATATTGTATCAGATTGTCTTCAGATTTGGCAAAACATCTTATATTTAAACTAGGAACACCTACTGTGAAAATAGGTCAGATCGGTTCAGATTTATATATAGCTCCCATACAAATTTCGCTCCCGATTTTACTTTTTCTGCTCTAGAAGCCACATATTTTAACAGATCCTCATCAAATTAAGCGAAATGTCTTATATTTGTTCTATAAACAGCCATGGCGCAAATGGGTCAGATCGGTTCAGATTTATATATATCTCCCACAAAAATTCTCCCGATTTATCTTTTTCCACTCTATAAACCACATATTTTAACAGATTTTCTTCAAAATTCGCAAAACACCTTATATTTCAACTGGAAACACCTGTGGTAAAAATGTGGTAGATCGGTTCAGATTTATATATAGCTCCCATAAAAATTTCGCTCCCGATTTTAATTTTTCTGCTCTAGAAGCCACATATTTTAACAGATCCTCATCAAATTAAGCGAAATATCTTATATTTGTTCTATAAATAGCCATGGCGCAAATGGGTCAGATCGGTTCAGATTTATATATAGCTCCCACAAAAATTTCACTCCCGATTTCTCTTTT
Organism: Polietes domitor; assembly: GCA_947397865.1. Taxonomy (NCBI): domain Eukaryota; kingdom Metazoa; phylum Arthropoda; class Insecta; order Diptera; family Muscidae; genus Polietes; species Polietes domitor. Next base: position 11,938,593 of record OX377620.1, read on the forward strand.
TCCACTCTTTAAACCACATATTTTAACAGATCTTCTTCAAATCTTTCAAATTATCTCATATTTCAACTGGAAACACCCATGGTGAAAATGGGTCATCGGTTCAGATTTACATATAGCTCCCATACAAATTTCGCCCCAAAAATTTCCCATACAAATTTCGGATAGACTTTTTCCGCACCAGAAAGCACGAATTTTCACAAAAAGAGCCATGTTCCATGTTTGGATATAGCACCGATATAAATATTTCCGATTTGACAAATTGGACCAGGTAATATTAGCCTATGATTAGGAAACATACAAAAATTCTTCCCGTTTTCACTTTTTTACCGAGTTGAATTGTTTTCGGATAGAAAGTGGAGTGCATCATATAGTCGGTCCCGCCCGACTTTAGCCGTTCTTTACTTGTTTTCGTACTATGAAGGTGCCCAATACATTTAATAAAAACAATAATGGATCAACAAGTTTATGTAGAATTTTTACAAAACGTAATGTTATTACCCTATGTACAAGAAGAAATGCCATTGTTGTGGGTCTTGCAACAGGAGAACGATCCCGAACATACCAGCAGAAAAGCATTATTGTTTTTAGACAATGGAGTTAACGTAATGGAGTGGTCCGCACAGTCGCCAGACCTAAACCCAATTGAAAATCTTTGGGCTGACGTTAAGAAAGACGTGTCTGATGCGAAACCAATTAATAATAAAGAACTCTGGGCTGTTGTTAACGAGTCGTGGCAAAAAAAATTTCAAAAAAAAGATGTGATGATCTGGTCAACTCAATGCCGAGACGTTGCACCGCCGCTATTGCCAACAAAAGGCATACAACCTAATATTAAAGATTTTTTTATTTTAGTTAAAAACTTGACGTTTTTGCATTCATTTTTTCACCTGATATCATTTTATGATCGTAGTGCTACTTTTCTTACCGCCTATATTTTATTTTATAAAACGGAAAGTTTTGGAATTTTAATCTGTTACAACCTTTTTATACCCTCCACCTCCAGGATGGGGGTATACTAACTTTGTCATTCCGTTTGTAACACCTTGAAATATCGACATGAGACCCTATAAAGTATATATGTATATTCTTGATCGTCATAAAATTCTAAGATGACTGTCCGTCTGTTGAAAGCACGCTAACATCTAAACGAAAGGAGCTAGAACGTTCAAATTTTCCATAAATGCGTCTTATAGTCGTAGATCAGTTGGTCTTGAAACGGGGCGAAATCGGCACAAAAGGGAAAAAATTTTCCCCCACAAGGACTAAAAATACCCATAATAAACCCTAATATTTTAGCGTATTTAAGCATGTTTTTTGAAAATGTCTGTTTATATTTGCTTGATATTTGGTATGCGCATTCCCCCTACAGCAAAAACGTGCACCATAAAGTGATTATTATTTGTAGGGTGTGAAATGGGGCAAAAAAGGGATAAAAATGGTACATATTAAACGACAACAGCTAGAAACATGAAATTCGTTGTGTACATTCCTCTAATTGAGTAGATACATAATATAAAAGTATTTTTTCCAAATTCGTTCTTTCAAGGGATACAATGAGTACGGAGGGATAAAAATGGTACCAACCAAACGGCTACACCTGGAATAATGAAATTCGGTGTATACATTTCTCTCATTGTGTAGACACTTAAAATAAACAGATTTTTCGAAATTCGTACTTTTTGGGGTTAAAATGAATAAAGGGGATAAAAATAGTAGCAATCAAATGACCGCAGATAGAGTCATGAAATTCGGAGTATACATTCCTCTGACTGCGTAGACACGGAAAATAGACGAATTTTTCGATATTCGTACTTTTTGGGGTTAAAATGGAAAAAGGGGATACAAATAGTACCAACCAAATGACAGCAGCTAGAGTCGTGCAATTCGAAGTATACTTTCTTCTGACTGCGTAGTCACGGAAAATAAACAGATAAATTCGTACTTTCAAGGGATACAATGGTACAGAGGGGTAAAAATAGTACCGACTAAACGAATACAGGTAGAATGATGAAATTCTAATTGTGTACAAACTTCGAGGGGGTAAAAATGGTACCAACCAAATGGGCGCAGCTGGAATCATGGAATTCGGTGTTTACATTCCTCTGACTGCATATACACGCAAAATAGAAAGTTTTTCCAAATTCGTACCTTTTATTTTACGGCAAAAATTGGTTGAATCATTAAGTAAGGTTATTTTGCACTACGTACGTCTGATAATGGATGGACTGCAGCACCCGCTATCTACCAGTATTTATGGTATTTAAGCTTTTTGAAAATATAAATATAAGAATATTTATTTTTTGATTTGAAATAAATAATGGTTTGAAATAATTAAAATATTATATTTATTTATAAAATTATTTTTTTCAATATTTGTATTTGGTTTGGCTATATTAAAAAATTTATGTTTTCCTGTAATAATACTGCACTTCTACGAAAACCGACAACCTCTGTGGAATGCAATCCATGGTGGAGGGTATATAAAGTTCGGCCTGGCCGATCTTGACGCCGTTTTTACTTGTTTTTTTTTTTTCCTTAAATGTGTGTTAAAACTTCAATTTGGTAAATATATAACACAGAAAATTGTGATGAAAGGGCCATAGAGAGTATGGTGCTATTATTCCCCCGCAGCTGTACCTCAAACAAACGCACACAGTTCTTGGAATAAGCTTTTTTGGCCGGAAGGGGATTGAAGCATGACCTTTGTGGTGTGTTTAATTAATATTTAAAACTGAACACATGCATGTGTAAACATCAAAGACTATGTGAATATATTTGGAAAGACATCAGAAATTCAATTCACACTGAAACAATGATAGAGAATACAATAAATTGTTGTACTTGGAGCAAATTTGCGACAAGATTGTCTTAACTCAAAACTTTGAAAGTTATCGGAGAGTAGATATTTTTATATTAAAAAATAGAACAGAAACATATTTTTGTTTTTCCTTCTACTTTTTAGAATGTGGTATACATAAAATATAAAATAGATATCATCATAAATAGGCTATTCTTATTGAATTTTGAATAAAAATCGTTGCATAGCAACAGCTGGCGGGTTCTTGCCTTCATGTCATGTGTTTCACAAAAATATAATACTGTTGATTTCAACTGCCACCAGCCTAAATAGATACAATTATACAAATTTTGCAAATTTAAACGTTGAAATGTAACCTATATACAAATACTCATGCCAAACTAGAATATCATTAGCTATTTTAGCCAAATCAATAGAAGACACTTGTATCTTCCGACACATTAGGTCGTCTATAAAAGTTGTTATGGATGGATGTTCTGCCATTTCATTTGCAGAATTTTGAAATAGTCTTGCATACTTACAAAACATCTAGAAATGTTGGTCTGTCTGTTGAAATCTTTCGGACGAAATGAAAATCGGCCCAGACGAAACATACAAATACCGAAAATATCCCCTAATATTTTGAGAATTAACGCTAATTTTTAAAAATTTTAATTTGCTACGTACACATCTCTTCTAGCGTGAAAGAGGAAACAATCAATTCATAACTTTAAAGAGGGGAATAGGACAAGAAGGGGTACAAATGATACCAACGAAGCAACAGCATCAATTGAAAAATGAATATGTTCGGAAACAAATGTATAAATGTGACACAAAACGTTAAACTAAATATAAAAATAAATTCAAACAAAAATAAAAATTCAAGTAAAAATATTACAATTAAATTAATTTAAAATAACGAAAAGTAAAAAAGCGTTAAGTCCGAATCTTATATACCCTCCACCACGAAGTGCATTCCATAGAACTGCCGGTAGATTAGCGACAGTAGAATTTACAAAGAAGTGAAGTAACTACTAATATATAATAGAGTGGCTTCAGAATAGAAGTAGTGGATGTTCCCGACTAAAATGAAAGATTGGTTTGTTTTATGTGTTCTCCCAAAATATTTCACTTTTATCATTGTCCGTTCGTGAGCTGGACGCGTTCAAAATAACCTCTATAAATCAGGTTTTTCTTGAATAAAATCCACGGTGAGAAATTAAAATGCTAGAAATTAAAATCTGGTCGGAGCCTTATCAAACCATATCAAAAACTTGCATTTTAACCCGGAATAGAGGTAGAATTTTAACATTTTTGTGCAATTTTTGTTGCATTTTTTATAAAAGCCGCAATAACTTCCATATTTTTAGTTCGATTTGTTTTTTTTTTGTTGGATCGTTGAAGAGGTATTGATGACCAATTCCCATTTTTAGAACTTCCTAACCCATTAAGGGCCGACAATTTTGTTCTTACTGTTGGTTCTCAGTGGGTTAAATGTGATGTAAAAACTGAAATATGGGTTTATTGGCATCGTAAATACATTCTTGTCTTACATAAAGCTAATTTTTGAAAATTAACATCTGAAATGTTGGCCTTTCAATGCATAAATTGAGAAGGAAAACTTCATATAAGATGTTACAATAAAACCGTGCGACATGATTTCCCTCCTAAAAACGAGATTATATAGAAGTGAAACTATAGGTCACTAATATGAAAACTCATACTAAATTTTTTATATCGTTGTTGTTTGTATTTTTTACAGGTCTTTTAATTTTCAAAGGATGTAAATGTTTCAATAATTTAGTTTCGTACTTTTGCGTATCAAACAATGGCGATATGGGTATCAAATGAAAGAGAAGAAAATCTGCTAAATATACTTTTAATTTCATGCGTCAATCTATGTTAATTTAGCATTAACAACAATTCCAATTTTTCCCCTTTATAAAGTTTATGTCGATTATTTATGTTTTAATTTTTAAGGGAGCAAATTTGAAATGGTTGAATTTCTTTCCAAAAATTAGCTTTATATAATACTAGAATGTGTTTACGATGCAAATAACCCCTATTTTCAGATTTTACTTCACATTTAACCCACTGAGAATTAACAGTAAGAAAAAATTTGCGGCCCTTAATGGGTTAGAAAATTCTAAACATTGCAATTGGTTATCAAGACCTCTCCAACGAGCCCCTAAAAACATAAATCGAATTACAAATGTGGAAGTTATTGCGGTTTTTATAAAAAATGCATAAAAAACAGAATAAATCTGTCTTTATACTGGCTCATATTGCAAATTTTTAATATGATTTGATAAGGCTCGGGTCGGATTTTAATTTCTAGCGTTTTTTTTTCTCAATACCATTCTCATGGTGAATTTTATTCAAGAAAACCCTGATTTAGAGAGGTTAATTTGAACGCGACCAGCTCACGAACGGATAATGATAAAAGCGAAATATTTTGGGAGAACACATAAAACAAACCAATCTTTCATTTTAGTCGGGAACATCCACTACTTTTATTTGGAAGACACTCTAATATATATATATATATAATACTGCAATTGTAATCAAAAAGTGAAGATGTGGGAGCAATCTTCAGAAATGTACTCTAAATATTAGGTGTATTGTCAATCGTCATTAGAGAGAAACATTTTCCCTCAGGGCCATTGGCAATTTCTTGATTCAGCTACAAACAGAGTGACTGTATCATTTTGATAAGAAAAGTACAAATTGCAGAGATCCGTTATGTTTCGCGTCCATATTGGAATCAACACCTCTAATTTCATGCCTCTAGGTACATCCCTTTGCCTGGTACCACTTTTAGCATTTTTTAAAATGTTGACCTTAAAGTACGATTGGGGAGAAATACTCATATTGTGCGTGTCTACGAAGACAGACGAGTATAACCACTGAATTTCATGATTCCAAGCTACAGCCGTTTGCGTGGTACCAACTGTACCCCGTTTTGATCCTAAAGGTTCGAACATCGAAAGATATCTTTATTTTTCGTGTCTACGCAGTCACAGCAATGTACACACCGAATTTCACTATTCTAACTGCAACCGTTTAATTGGTACCATTTGTATCCCTTTCGCCCCATTTTTCGCCTAAAAGTACAATTTTCAAAAAAAAAATCCTTTATGTTTCACGTCTACGCAGTCAGATAAATGCATACATCGAATATCGTGATTTTATCTTCAGCGGTGTGGTTGGTACCATTTTTATCCCCCTTTTCCAATTGTATCCCTTAAAAGTAAAAATTTCGAAAAATCTCTCTATTTTACTTGTCTACGTAATTACAGGAACGTACACACCGAATTTCATGTTTCTAGCTGTTGTCGTATCAAAGGTACTATTTTTATCCCTTCCGTCCCGTTTAATCCGCTAAATCTTTTTTGGAATTACACCTTACTGGAGGAAGGTACGAAACAAATTTCAAGTGTAAAAATTTTCAAAAAAAAATTGCTTAAATAGTCTAAATACTAGGGGTAGTTTCAGTCCTTGTTAGGGAAAATTTTTTTCCTCTGGACCAATTTCGGTTTCAATCACAACTGATCTGCAACCATAAGACACATTCACAGAAAATTTCAACCTCCTAGCTCATTTCGTTCGGAAGTTAGCGTGCTTTCAACAGATAAACAGACGGACATGGCTAAATCGTCTTAGAATTTTACCAGGATACAGAATATATATACTTTATGGGGTCTCCGATGAATATTTCAAGGTTTTACAAACGGAATGACAAAGTGAATATACATACCCCCTTCCTGGAGGTATACAAATATCAAAATACTTAACTTGCTGGGTTTTTAGGGGCTAAAAATTGCAAATATTGCTAAAAATTTTACCAACAACGATTTCAACTACAATGCAATTATGCAATACTACAAGATATAAAATAAGATAGTGTGTTTAAGAATTTTGTACAAAAACTGTTTTACAATCTCCATTATATTTTAGCATTTAGCATTAAGTATGCATTTTTCCACATCCAATGGTAGCAACATTTTTTGTATATTGATATAAATAAATCATAAATTTGAAGGAAATCTGGATAAATCAGAAAAATATTATACGCTTGGATTATTATTAATTTCTATTATTAAAATAATCAAAAATTCAATAAGATATCCATCGACTACACCATTTCCAAGTGTAATTCAGAAAATATCCATTGTAATTCAGAATTCGTCAATTGAAATTCAGAAATTCCATTTGAAATTCAGAACTCTTCAATTGATATTCAGATATTCCATTTGAAATTCAGAACTCATCACTTGATATTCAGAAATTCCATTTGAAAATCAGAACTCATCACTTGGAAATCAGAACATTTCATATGAAATTCAGAAGTTATTAAATAAAAATTGAAAACATTTATAGAGAAATAACTCGATATCCTCCAAATTCAGTCATACATAAATATATTTAAATTGATAAAATTCATTAAAGAACACAAATATTTATTTTCATATCTTGATTATTATTTGCATTATCAATAAGCAATTAAATCAAGAAATAGATTGTTAGATTGGAAAACGAAAGGAATTCATATCTTGTATTGTTAGATGTTGTAAAATATTTTGTTTTCTTAGCAAAACCTTTTAAAACAGTAAAATAATAACAAACAAATGTGCTTTGCAGAAGCAAATGTTACTCTCGCATTTCTAGAAGTTAACATACAAATAGCGAGATTTCTCCTCTTGTAGTTTTACGATTTTTGTGTGTTACCATTCTACTCTTTGTATTAAGAGATTTACATGATTTAATCCCGGCGATCTATAAAGCTAAGAATATATACAACCGTAATTAATAAATAATTTACATTGTATGTAAAAATCTTTTAAATTTTTTTACATGCATAGAATATAATTCCTGGATTGATAACTTCTGAATTTCAAATGAAAAGTTATGAATTTCATATGAAATATTCTGAAATTCATTTCAAATAACAAGTTCTGATTTTCAATTGATGAACTCTGAATTGAAAATGAAATTTCTGAATATCAATTGATGAGTTCGGAATTTCAAATGGAATTTCTGAATATCAATTGACGACTTCTGAATTTCAAATGGAATTTCTCAATATCAACTGATGTGTTCTGAATTTCAATATATATTTATACATATGTATTTACACATAAATATGGAAATATAGTGACTCAAATTTAATTAATTTTTGCTATTTTACTATTTTTAATTAATTATTTACTATTTTTAATTATGTTATGATGAGTCAAATAACTGTTGAGTCTTTTATTCGATTAAATGGAAATTCGTTGTTTTCCAATAAACGATTAATCGAATATCTTAAAAGTCCGAATTGAATTATAATATTCGCACAGCCGGTTCACTACAATAAATTGCAAAAGTAGAAAATGAATTTTATTTTATCTAGCAGGTATATCAATATTGTTTTTTGATCGACACGAAGGCAAATGCCGGCCCTTTGTGTAAAAAATAAAATTGAGCGATTTATATGTGATGTAGTTAAAAAGTGTTTCTCAGAAGTAACGCAGTTGAAAATTGTTAATATTTTTGTTTAAGATTTAGTTTCCACGCTTTAGGAACTGTGGGATTATAATATGAGTTATCTCCGAATTGCTTTTCAGAAGTAGCTCAATTAAAATTGTATTTACCGGTGCCTTAAATCCATTATAACTTCATATGTGGATTGCTGGCTCCAATTGCCAAAAAATTCCATTATCTCCCACACAAATTATCCTGCCCTAAGTAAATTTAAGTCCTTCCATAAACATGTTCTCTGAGAGTGAGGGTATATAAGTCGGTTTTAAGAATTGAGGGATTTTGTATGAGGTATCTCAAAAGTGTTTTACTTAAGATATGTAATAGAAAGTTCCTAATATTTTTATACACTCCACGAGAGTATTATGGCTTTGTGCATTTGTTTGTAACACCCAAAAGGAAGCGGGATAGACCCATTGTTAAGTATACCGATCGACTTAGAATCACTTTCTGAGTCGATTTATCAATGTCCGTCTGTCTGTCCGTCTGTCCATCTATTGTTGTAATCAAACTACAGGTCGCAATTATAGTCCGATCTTAACAAAACTTGGCACAAGTAAGTTTCGTGGATCAAGGACGAACGCTATTTAATTTGAGGTAAATCGGTTCAGATTTAGATATAGCCCCCATACAAATGTCGCTCCCGATTTGACATTTTCCGCTCTAGAAACCACATATTGTACCCGATTTTCTTTAAATTTGGCACAACATCTTATAATCCAACTATAAACACATATGCAAAAATTGGGTAAGATCGGTTCAGATTTGGATATAGCTCCCATTCAAATGTCTCTCCCGATTTGACATTTTCCGCTCTAGAAACCACATATTGTACCCGATTTTCTTTAAATTTGGCACAACATCTTATAATCCAACTATAAACACATATGCAAAAATTGGGTAAGATCGGTTCAGATTTAGATATAGCCCCCATACAAATGTCGCTCCCGATTTGACATTTTCCGCTCTAGAAACGGCAATATGTTCTTTAAATTTGGCACAACATCTTATAATCTTACTAGAAACACCTATGCAGAAATTTTGTAAGATCGGTTCAGATTTAGATATAGCCCCCATATAAATGTCGCTCCCGATTTGACTTTTGCCGCTTTAAAAGCCACATATTGTGCTCGATTGTCTTTAAATTTCGCACAACATCTTATAATCTAACTAAACAAAACTATGGTGAAAGTGGGTAAGATCGGTTCAGATTTAAATATAGCCCAAATTCAAATGTTGCTCCCATAAGTTTAACCGATTTTGGCCAAACTATACATTTTATATTTCAACTATTTCGTTCCAGGTTTCAATATATCCTCATACAAATGTCCTTTCCGATATAAAATTTTTTGTCAAACACATACATTTACAGGATACAAAAAACCTTCCCGTTTTCACTTTTTCACCGAATTGAATTGTATTCGGATTGAAAGTGGAGTGTGTCATAGAGTCGGTCCCGCCCGACTTTAGCCTTTCCTTACTGGTTTCTTTTTGTGAATTATTTCGCCGTTTGAGTAATTGAGGGATTTTAATGTGAGTTATTGTTTTCAAAAACATTTCTGCGTTAGGGATTTATTTTTCCCGTTTTAGTAATTGTAGGATTTTTAAACGAGGTAATTCAAAAATATTTTGCAAAATTATAAATTTTTGAATTGTTTTATTGGTGGATTTATTTTCCCCGTTTTAGGAATTGTTGGATTTAAAAAAATACAATAACAATTTCGTGAATTGTTGTTATAAACATTTTTATTGTTTGGATTTATTTTTCCCATTTTAGGAACTGTGGGATTTTTAAATGAGGTATCTCATTTATCGTTCCTGCCCTCCCACATTCTTAGCATAAAAGCGATACGACCTAATGAATATGCCTCCCAAACACACACATAAGGTTAACGCTGCGAACAGGAAACTTTCAATTTGCTACAAAATTTAGGACGATTTCCCGTTCGACGAATATTTAAATTGCTACTCTGCACACAATATTGGGAACTCTGAACCGCTCCGCGCGCCGCTACGCTTGACTTTTGACAAAATGCCAATTTCCATTTTGAATGTTCGCTGTTCGCCATGTTCCTTTGCCTGCCAACTTTGCGTTTAAAACGTTTTACGGTTTTTACAGCCAATTTTCAATTACACAATGAGTTCAGTTCGTTCGTCTTCAAAATTCCATAAGTTTCGAATTTGTTTGGACACAGAAAAAAAACCCTCTCTCCACACAAAAAGTACAACTTTTTGCTCTTTCTGGCGCTGCCATGGTCTTAAAGGCACTAAAAGTCAATGACCTGTCATAGTTTGAAATATACGGCCTGGAGGAGGCGAGAAAGAGCGTGAGGCAGGCGAAGTGGGAAGACGAGGTAAGACGATGGCAAAAGAAATACAAAACAACGCAAAAAAATGAGACGCTTCCTCAGTGTTCACTTACACTCTTATGCTTATTGAAGTTTATTGATTTTAAAAGTTATTCCCTTCGGGGCGCTTTTCATAGCCGTACAAGTCACAGTTGTAACATGAGAGAGGGAGATATAAGAAATAGGTTTCGTGTTGCCAGGATGAAAGTAGTTGTTGGCTGGCTGGCTGGGTGGTAGTGTGCAGACTGGGTGAAGTCATGTGTCACAGTGGATGGAATGAACGAAATGAAGAAGAATGTCATCGTTTGAAAAGATACTTGAGAATGGATGGTAGTCAAAACTTGTTATTGAAAATTCAATATCCAACCGATAGGGGCTAATATACATATACATATAAGTATGTCGCTTATCATGTTCGTTTATAGGATATTTAAAGAGGAACTAATGGTACCCCCCTCTCTCATTATAGGGTTGGTGAAATATAACGTATTTTAACTCTATCTATAGACATTCCCCGGAATCAATAAAAAGGCGTCTGTGGCCAAAGGCCACAAAGAGAATGTGCTTGTGTGGAGCAGAGTCGTTAACATAAGCATTCGCTGTCCATGGCAATAAAGTACGATAACGAACCACACCCTTTTTGTAGGGAGACATTTCTCCCAATTTGCTAATCAAGCATTTAAATATTTTCCCCATTACAAGGAAATGGACAAGAACTTAAATATATATACGAACTCTTACATATACATATTAGTCAATCAATATGTGTGCTGGTGCATATGTTTGGGTGTATACCATGTAAGTGTGTGTATAATGAAAATATAGCTAACACGACAGTGGGTTGGAAAATTCACTACCATCAAGACAATGCAAATTCCGTTGAATGTTTAATATTCTCAGACTTGGATTTTTGCGAAAACTGAGAATCACCTTCGGTATTAACGGAAGTCAGCCATATCACTGGATTTTTTAAAATCTCCGTAGATTTTTCTTAAATTTCGAACAAACATTTCCTTTGTTTTCGCAGTCAAATTACTCAAAGTTGAACCTTTTCTTTATAATAAATCATTGTAGCTTAACGAAGTAAAGCTTTAATAACGATATGGAGGAGTATGGAGGAGTTTGTCACGCCACTTCTAGTGCCCCCACACAAGCTATAACTTATATACGAATGATCGAGTTACACTGAAATTTGACGTTCGGCAATGTTTTAATGTCTTGTAAATTGAAAAAAATAATGGAAAAGAATATTTTGTTTGATTATATAGTAGTTAACATTCTAACGAAAACAAGTAAAAAATGAGTTAAGTTCGGCCGGGCCAAACTTTATATACCCTCCACCATGGATTGTATTCCACAGAGGCTGTCCATTTAAGTAGAAGTGCAGTAACATTACAGGAAAATATGATTTTTTTTTTTAATATAACCAAAACAAATAAAACAACTAAGGACAGAATAAAGTCGGGCGGGACCGAATATATAATACCCCACACCACTCCCTGCGTATATACCTCGCTTTGATTACTAAACCCAGGTATTTCATGGGAGCAATTTTATGTAGTTCATATAAATTATACTATAAATTCATCTATAGTCAAATTTAATGAATATGGTAAATAATAAAATAATTGATCCAATTTTCCACCAGATATTGCGAGTAAAGTAAATGATCTGGAAAAATTGATCAAGATCCAAAGACAAATACAGATTATACAGCGGTAATAGGATGAAGGGGCCTATAACAACACTTGAGGCCTGTTCCAAAACATGCGCCAATATATTTTTCATTCTAGTAGGCATTCCTAGTTGAAACATAGAATAATCTGCAAAATTTGATGAATATCAGATGTAAGATGTAGTTTCTAGAGCTGTAATAGGGCAGAATGGGACTCAATTTGGGTTATACCAAAGTAAAGAGTGATTTTTTTGAGGTTAGGATTTTCATGCATTAGTATTTGACAGATCACGTGGGATTTCAGACATGGTGTCAAAGAGAAAGATGCTCAGTATGCTTTGACATTTCATCATGAATCGTCTTACAAACGAACAACGCTTGCAAATTATTGAATTTTATTATCAAAATGCGTGCTCTGTTAAGAAAGTTCATTGCGCGCTTCCATTTTATGGTCAGTTTAATCGACCCACTGAAGCGGCTATTCGGGCTATTGTGACTAAATTTCGCACCAAATTTACATTGTTGGACATTAAACCACCAACACGCTTACGTAGAGTGCGAACTGAAGAAAATATCGCAGCTGTATCGGCCAGTGTTAATGATGACCACCAATTTTCGATTCGTCGCCGTTCGCACCAATTGGGTCTCTGTTACTCAAAAACGTGGAAATGCCAAAATTGGACTAAGCGGATGGACCACCTAAGACGCAGCCGCGGTCAACATTTAAATGAAATTATCTTCAAAAAGTAAATGTCATGGACCAATCTAACGTTTCAAATAAAGAACCGATGAGATTTTGCAAATTTTATGCGTTTTTTTTAAAAAAAAGTTATCAAGCTCTTAAAAAATCACCCTTTATAAACATATCATCTCCCAAACAAGTAAGGAAAGGCTAAAGTTGGACGGAGCCGACTATACAATTCAATTCGGTAAAAAAGTGAAATCGGGAAGGATTTTTGAATTATGTAAATGTATGTGTTTGACAAAAAATTTTAAATCGGAAAGGACATTTGTATGGGGGTATATTGAAACCTGTAATGATATGATGTGAAATAAAGTATGTAAAGTTTGGCCAAAATCGGTTAAACATCCGAACCGATCTTACCCACTTTCAGCATAGGTGTTTCCAGTACAATATGTGGTTTCAAGAGCGGAAAATGTCAAATCGGGAGAGACATTTGTATTGGGGCTATATCTAAATCTGAACCGATTTCCTCCAAATTCAGCAATTGCGACCTGTAGAGTGCGAACAAGCTTAGATGGACAACAGACGGACGGACAGACAGACATCGGTGAATCGGTTCAGCTGGTGATTCTAAGCCGATCCGTATACTTAAAGGTGGGTCTAGCTCGATTATTTATTAGTGTTACAAACATTTGGCGGAAAACTTACTTATAATGCCACTTCCACTTCGTGGAGTAGGGTATAAATATTGAAAAAATAATTTTATAAATAAATATAAATTTTTAATTATTTTAAACCACGCACAAAATCTTAAATATCTTAAATATTTGGGATAGTGGGTGTAATTGTAGCTACAGCATTCTGTATTTTTATTTCCATCCTGTTTTAATTCCCGAAGTACAAATTTTGAAAATCCATTAATTTTCACGTATACCCATTTTTATCGTAGAAATTTAAAAGTAAAAATATTTTTTCCGGATAGTCTGGCTTGAGGTCATGAACAAATCCAAAAACTGATGTTTAGTTTTTCTAAATTGTTATATACCTTCTGGCATTCGTTGGACTTGTCACCATTACATTTTATCTTATAAACTACGTTGATTTTTCTTCTTTATTTAAAAAGGTCATTAATTGTGTTGTAAAAATCTTTTTATTTTGCGAGTCTATTCAGTCTGGAATGTATACACCGAATGCCATGATTCTAGCTGAGGCGATGTGGTTGGTTCCATTTGTATCCCCTTCTCCCATTTTACCCCTTAAAGGTACTATTTTCGAAAATCTCTTTATTTTACATGTCTACGCAATTAGATGAATGTATATACCGAATTGCATTATTCTAGGTGCAGCCTTTTGGTTGGTACCATTTTTATCCCTCTATTCCCATTTTACCCCTTAATAGTACGAATTTGGAAAAGACATTTTACTTTTCATGTCTACGCAGTCAGAGGAATGCATACTCCGAATTTCATGACTCTTGCTCCAGCCATTTTGTTGGACCCATTTTTATCCCCTTTTTTCCATGCTTTATATAAGGTTACTTTCTATATATGTTTGTGTGCCACAAAATTTGAAATCAATTTTTGAAAGCTTTTTGCTCAACCAATTTTGCTCAAATTTTGCACACTTAATCATTTTCGATGACAATACAAGGAAATGGAAAAATTTGACCAATTGGACAAAGGGGCGTGGTACCTCCCATACAAACCACAAATTAAAAATCTATTATTTCTGCTCCTGATAACGGTATTTAAACAAAATTTGGTACGTCGGTTTGGTGTGCATGTTGTAAGTGCTGCTGCAAATATGGGCGGGATTGTACAAAGGGGCGTGGTACCTCCCATACAAACCACAAATTAAAAATCTATTATTTCTGCTCCTGATAACGGTATTTGAACAAAATTTGGTACGTCGGTTTGGTGTGGATTTTTTAAGTGCTGCTGCAAATATGGGCGCGATTGTACAAAGGGGCGTGGTACCTCCCATACAAACCACAAATTAAAAATCTATTATTTCTGCTCCTGATAACGGTATTTGAACAAAATTTGGTACGTCGGTTTGGTGTGCATTTTTTAAGTGCTGCTGCAAATATGAGCGGGAATGGACAAAGGGGCGTGGTACCTCCCATACAAACCACAAATTAAAAATCTATTATTTCTGCTCCTGATAACGCAGTAATTTTTCCTTCTACAAAAGATAACTAAAAAAGAATTTCTAGGCCCAATAGAATTCTGCTTGCATAAAGCATGGATTTGAAAAAAAAAATTTTTTTTGATTTACTAGTTCTATTTTACCTCCTAAAAGTACGATTTTCGAAAATCTCTTTATTTTACGTGTCTACACAATCAGATGAATGTATACACCGAATTTCATTATTCTAGGTGCAGACGTTTGGTTGGTACCATTTTTATACCTCTATTCCAATTTTACCCTTAAAAGTAGGAATTTAAAAAAAAAATACTTTTATATTCAATTAGAGGAATGTGCCCCCCGAATTTCGTGTTTCAAGCTGTTGCCGTTTAATATGTACCATTTTTATCCCTTTTCACCCCCTACGAACAAAAATTACTTTATGGTGAACGTTTTTGTTGTAGGGGGAATGCGCATACCTAATATCAAGTAAGAACAAGCAGATGTATTGAAAAAATATGCTTAAATACTCTAAAATATTAGGGGTTATTATGGGTATTTATAGTCCTTGTGAGGAAACAAAATTTTGCCCTTTGGGCCGATTTCGCCCAGTTTCAATCCCAACCGATCTACGACTGTATGACGTATTTATGGAAAATTTGGACGTCCTAGCTCCTTTCGTTTAGATGCTAGCGTGCTTTCAACAGGCGGACATGGCTAGATCTATATATATATACTTTATAGGGTCTCAGGTCGATATTTCAAGTTGTTACAAACGGAATGACAAATTTAGTATACCCCATCCTGTAGGTGGAGTTATAAAAAATAAAATTTTTTCAAAAGGTGTGTTCATTCAATCGCCTGTAACTTCTGAAATACTTTACCGATTTTAAGATGTTATGGTTTGTTTTGAAGTAATTTCAATTACCATTTTGTTGAAATTTTAATGTAGTGTATTTAGGTCTATTATTAAGCGACTGTGTGAGTTTGAAAGTGGTGAATTGATGGCTTCTATTTTTTCAGTGAAAAATCATCAAAACTATATCCAAAAATCCTTTCCAATCTGACCACTTTGATTTAAACCCCACATATTTTTCCCGTTTTGAATCAAATTTAGTACAGGGCGTTATTGTGGCAAAATTTGAAGAAAATCGGATAAATGATGCGTTTTCTAGAGCGGCAAAAGAAAAGCGGCACTTAAATTCATTGGTGCACAAAGTCGAAAACAAAAGCCGACTTTTGGAAATGGTAAAGTCGATTTCGACTTTTCGACTTTTTCATACCAAAAGTCGATTTAAATATTGCTAATACAAAGTATAAATTTATGATTTGAAGGTTATAAGAAACATGCTGTATTTTTATCCGCACTCTAACATTTTATTAATGTTTCATATTTTGCATATAAAGTACTCACCATTATCATTGATCTCCATAAAAAATACTTTCTTAAACTGTTTTATTTAATTGGAGACAAATAGTGGCAAATTTGTGAAAAATCGACATACTTGTTTGTGTTTACAATCTAAACAGTTCGCCGACTACCGGTTAATTATAAAAAAAAAAAACAAAATGTTTTTTTGATACTCTGAATATGTCCTTTTTGAGAGGATTTTTTGATTTTCTCGAAAAAAGGATCAAATTGACACATAAAGAGAGGAGCTAGAGAGTTAGACTAGAGATCTTCATGTTTGTGGATCCTCATAAAATTCTGACAATAAGAACTCTCTCAGTCATTAACTTGCAAAACTTTTTCGCTTAGCATTATGGTCCCTTCGACCAAAAAATAAATCTTTGACCCACTGTAAAAATAAACTTAGATCTTATAGCTGAGCTATAAGTTTGTTCTGCAAAAATCGTCTACTCAGCATTCTCTTTCGGAATTATTGGTTCGCTATTCTGTTACATTCAAAAAGACTTAATTTGTTGGGCAGTGTTATTAGTTCTTTTACAGATTTAATTTATATATGGATGGGTTACCACATTAAATGCCTCTAAATAAATATTTCTAATATAAGGGAGGACATTTTCTCCCTTTGACTCGAAGCCGGTAACTTTACAATTGGCCCTCGTTTCTGCGAGCATGTTATGCTGCACTAATAATGATAACGACCTCGTTCCATTTACAACCGCTCGTTACCGTTCACATTTCTAAATATTTTTTTCCTCCATTTTTTGCCCCTTTTCAGTTCCAATTATTATCTCAGCTGGAAGTGAAATGTGCCAACAAACATTTTCAATATTTTCCGAATGCGAGATGTTAGCGATTGTGAGTTTTCTATGCTTGAAATGTTAGCGGGGAAAAAAACTCGATGGGTTTTTAATGGGTCTATAATTGTATTGCATCGAAAAGAACAAAAGCATAAATGATTGCATTATAAGCAGCTGTCACGATGATTACTTTCTGTCATGTCAGCTCGACATGAATTCAAGTCATTGTGTGCCACTGTTGATTGATAAAATGCATTAGTCCGGTGACAGTGGTACTGGAAGTAGGACAACAAGTCGATATCAATCGAAGTGGAAATGCCACATGTGGCGATTCCCATGAATTTCACTTGACCAGACAGCGTTTAAGTTGAAATTTAATTTCAAAGTATAGAACTCTGGGGTATGGTTAATTCCGAATGACTGTCATTTACTGGGTAACATGACTGTAATTATCAATACCCAATACACAGAAATGTACACGAATTGATATTGGAATATGAACTAAACAAAAAAAGTTTCAGTCTGGTAAGGCGATCTAAATATATCCCCCAGTCGTAAGTATTGAGCTGCAACAATAAAGGTCTCACTTTGCCTTTTTTGTTAATTTTTGGTTCTGCTGAAGACTTCAGCACAACCTTTTTTTATATTTTTAAAGATACGTGAAAGTAATACAGTAGAAGTATAGAGTATTTGATATTTGTATACTCTCCGCCATAAAATGAAACATCGATGTGGGAACCTAACAAGGACATGGAATACCTCCCATAACCCCTAAAAAGATTTGTATTTACAAGTTCAATCGATTTACAGCGTGAAGGCACCATAAAGTGATTCATACTTTTTGGACATGAAATGGAACAAAAGGTGATACAAATTGTTCCAATGATTGTTTCATTGGTACCATTTGTAGGACTTTTTGTTCCATTTCATTTAGTGTGCACAGCTTTATGAAATAAAGGGATTTTTTTTCGAAATATGTACTTTTAAAAGGGAAATGTGGGAAAAGGGATAAAATTGCAACCGATCAAATGGCTGACACGACAATAATAAAATTATGTGTCTGACTGAATAGACGTTCGAAATAAAGGATTGTTTTTGATAATTTTGGGGGAGAAATGGTATCAATTAATCCGCTGCAGCTAAAATAATGAAAAGCGATGTATACATGGCACTGGCTGCATACACTCAAATAATAAACCGAATTATAAAATTCTAATTGTGATTCCCAAGACTTATACTTACTCAAAATATAGCCAAAATATATTTTTATCTTATCCACGATCCAAATTATAGAATGGCGGTAATTTTTCTGAAAGGAAATCTAATTTTTGGATTTTTTTTCCCCGTTGGATTTTTATATAAGGTATGTATACAGTGGGCCATGTAAAATTTAAAATTAGAATCGAATATAAAAGGTACTGTTTACATTATCCAACAGCATTTTTGGAACAGAGTAGCGACCATATAATTCTGGAAGGGCATGTTGAGTAGATCATTTTTGTAGAATAAACTTATAGCTCACTATTTGCGCGACTTACTACATATATGTTACAAGCGAAGTTTGTTCTTAATAAACATGCAAGAAATCAGCCGGATCCGTTGGATAGATCGCGAGAAAATTACAAAACAAAAATGTCATGCATACAAAATTATTTTAGCCATATCTCCCGCGAAAATATGTTCAGAAATATCAAATTTATATTTTTTGTTTACCGTGCTCTACCGAAATACCCACATTTTTTGTCGAAGAAGATCGATCTTCCAAAAAAATATGGACCAATTTTAACCCAACTATTTTTTTGTATAAATTGGCGAGTAATTTTGCTATTTAATTCACAACTTTGGTGTCTTCGGTGGCCCCTGAACTGAAATTTTCTGACACATTTTTTCGTAGATCATTTTAATCCTTAAATATCTTTTTTGAAAGGACTATTTTAGATTTTCTTGAAAAACAGTCAAATTGACCGATACTGAGAGGAGATAGAGGTTTAAAATCTTCCACAAAATTGATCCTCATAAAATTTCTCAATATAGTTCAGAAAATAAGAATTCGCTTAGACATTAACCTACAACACTTTTTTCGCTTAGTATAATGCTCCCTTTGACCAAAAAATGAAAACTTTGACTTGCTATAAAATGAAACTCAGACCAGCTTGATTATACGTTTATTCTACAAAAATAATTTACTCAGCATGCCCTTTCAGAATTTTAGTTTTATTTTATTGGACAGTGATATCGGTTTGGAACCAAAGAAGAAAAGAAACATTTTTAAACAATTCGAAATTAAGCAAGTAAGAAATCGTCAGTCGGCTAAACCGACATATATATACCCTCACTCTCAGAGAACATATTGATGGAAATTATAATAACTTAAATTTTACGTAGGACCGGATGATTTATTATCGGATGATTATCACCCATATTCAACACGAATGCAGCATATATAAAAGCATTGCCAAATATCAAATTACATAGTATTCCGATCATTCTTATAAAAGTTACAACAGCGTTACTTTTTTTAGGTTAGGGTGATTTGTGTGGGAGGTACAAGAAGGGACGTGGCAATACTCGCCATATTTTGCACGCTTAAAGTGATTATATAATCTTTATCAAATACCAAAATATAGCCGATTCCGAATATCCGTGTGGAAGTTACATTGGTTTTAATTTAACATAGGAATATGGCGTGGAAATTTCGCCCATCTTCGAACTTAAACTAAGTATGAGAAAAATATAACCATGTACAACGTTTGAATTGATTCCTTAACTCCTTTCGAGAGTTATCGTGTGCACCAGCCAGCCAGACGGACGGACATGGCTCAAACATATTAAAAAGTCGTGAAACGTATTTGGTCCAAACATACTTGGGGTCTTAAGTCACTCCTTCAATGCGTTACACTTTTTTTCTGTCCCAAATGATAAATGTATACCCTCCTACTCTGTAGAGTGAGGGCATAATTATCTCTAAATAATCAAACAATTCCCATTAAATATGCTGTAACATTTTTTAGGAAATTATGTAGATAATTTTTTATATTTCAATCTCCAAGTCGACACGTAAATCCAGAAGGCAAAGAAGTCTTGTCTTATATAAAAATCGATGTTCCATTTAACATTGACAAATGAGTGAATATGTTAATGTATAAATTATAAATTTGTTCAATAAAATAGTTCGCTCTCTTATATGGAAAAAAATCATAAATTCGAAATTCCCTATTCTAAACGCAAATGAGTAAACGCCCCATAAATTATATTATTAAAAGCACTCTACGTTTGCGATGTCAATTTTACCATTTTTTCGAGAAAATCGAAGGTGAAAAGGATAAAAATGTTCCACGAACAAATGTGCCGAAAAATTTCAGAGGGGGTCACCAAAGATGCCAAAGTTATAAATAAATCTCTTTACGCTTAAATGATAATTTTGTAATTATCTTGGGATCCGGCGGATTTTTGACATAGTCGCAAAAAAAACTGCAAACGTTGCAAAAATCTACAATTCACGGTTCCAATTGCATTTCTCTATTTTGTCAGCAATTACATGCCAAAAAATATTTTAATATTTTCCATATGATGGAAAGTTACGCGGGTTATTCTAAAAACACTTTTCACAATTTTTGACTCTATAGCCAACATGAAAATTTTGCAATATTTAGAATAAAAAAAAATTAAATAAAATTAAATTTCCAAAAACTAGATTTTGCTAGATCCGATTGGAAATTTTGAAAAGTTATAAAAAAACACAACTCGTGATGAATGCTGACCTACTCCAAATACGAAGAGAAGTTTATAAACTAATTAATTTCTCATTTAGTCCAAATTATATTTATAACACTGAGTCCATGTAATTGTATTTGATATTGCGGTATTTATTTCAAATAATGTAATTTGTAATTTCCGAACATGCACACAAACACCTATCTATACATAACACATGTATGTATGTATGTTATTTTATTATACACCAAACAATTGCAGTTACAATCAATTTGAACGGTCACGTGGGCGCAATTAAAGACAAGTTTTTATGATTAAGTTCTATTTACGTATGTTAGTGTGCACATTAATTCATTTATTTAACATATACATAAGCATAGATACATGAACACATACATGTATCTATAGTCAGCAGCAAAAATAACATGTTTTACATCGCAAGGATTTCCTCACATTGGGCCTGCGTAGAGTGTAGCGCAGTCAGCATTAGTACCCGGTAGTCCAAGTTATTACCTTAACTACACTAGCTTACAAGAATTTTGATGATATATTTCGGTGTTATAAACTCCATATTACCATATTACTTTTTACGGATTAATTTTTCTTTAATATTCCGATTTTCGTAGAAAGTTCTTTTAATATTTGTACTTTAGTTTTGTGAATATTGTTTCACTCCCGATTATATGTTAATTTAAAGGTAGATGGTGCGAATTCACATAGTGACTTTAGAACACTCTCCAAAAAACTCGTTTCCTGGATTTATGAACAAATAGACAAAAATATGTAAAAAACAAGTAAAAACGGCGTAAAGTTCGGCCGGGCCGAACTTTATATACCCTCCACCATGGATTGCATTCCACAGAGGTTGTCGGTTTTCGTAGAAGTGCAGTAATATTACAGGAAAATATAATTTTTTTAATATAGGCAAACAAATACAAATATTGAAAAAATAATTTTATAAATAAATATAATATTTTAATTATTTCAAACCATTATTTATTTCAAATCAAAAAATAAATATTCTTATATTTATATTTTCAAAAAGCTTAAATACCATAAATATTGGTAGATAGTGGGAGCTACAGTTGGTTGTATTTTCAATCTATTTTAATTCCAAAAGTACAAAAAAATCCATTATCAGACGTACATAGTGCAGAATAACCTAACTTCATGATTGAACCAATTTTTGCCATAATAGAAAAGGAACGAATTTGGAAAAAAACTTTTTATTTTGCGTGTCTATGCAGGCAGAGGAATGTATACACCGAATTCCATAATTCCAGCTGCGACCATGTGGTTGGTACCATTTTTACCCCCTTGACGTTTCTACGCAATTAGAATTTCATCATTCTAGCTGTAGTCATTTAGTTGGTACTATTTTTATCCCTCTGTACCATTGTATCCCTTGAAAGTACGAATTTCGAAAATTTTGTTTATTTTCCGATTCCTACGCAATCAGAGGAATGTATACTCCGAATTCCATGACTCTAGCTGCGGTCATTTAGTTGGTACTATTTGTATCCCCTTTTTCAATTTTAACCCCAAAATGTACGAATTTCGAAAAATTCGTCTATTTTCCGTGTCTACGCAGTCAGAGGATTGTATACTCAGAATTTCATGACTCTAGCTGCGGTCATTTAATTGGTACTATTTTTATCACATTTTTTTATTTTAACCCCAAAAAGTACGAATTTCGAAAAACCTGTTTATTTTAAGTGTCTACACAATCAGAGGAATGCATACACCGAATTTCATTATTCCATGTGTAGCCGTTTGGTTGGTACCATTTTTATCCCTCCGTACCCATTGTATCCCTTGAAAGTACGAATTTGGAAAAAACCTTTTATTTTTCATGTCTACGTAGTCAAAGGAATGTATACTTCGAATTTCATGACTCTAGCTGCGGTCATTTGGTTGGTACTATTTTTATCCCCTTTTTCTATGTCCCCAAAAAGTACGAATTTCGAAAAATCCGTTTATTTTCCGTGTATACACAGTCATGTCTACGTAGTCAAAGGAATGTATACTTCGAATTTCATGACTCTCGCTGCGGTCATTTGGTTGGTACTATTTTTATCCCCTTTTTCTATTTTGTCCCCAAAAAGTACGAATTTCGAAAAATCAGTTTATTTTCCGAGTGTACACAGTCAGAGGAATGTATACTCCGAATTTCATGACTCTAGCTGCGGTCATTTGATTGGTACTATTTTTATCCCCTTTTTTCATATTAACCCCAAAAAGTACGAATTTTGAAAAAATCCGTGTATTTTACTTGTCTATGCAATCAGAGGAATGTATACACCGAATTTCATTATTCTAGGTACAGCCGTTAGGTTGGTACCATTTTTATCCCTCTTTTCCCATTTTACCCCTTAAAAGTACGAATTTTAAAAAAATACTTTTATATCATGTATCTACTCAATTAGAGGAATGTACACACCGAATTTCGTGTTTCTAGCTGTTGTCGTTTAATTTGTACCATTTTTATCCCTTTTTTGCCCAATTTCACCCCCTACAAATAAGAATCACTTTATGGTGCAGTTTTTTGCTATAAGGGTAATACGCATACCAAATATCAAGCAAATACAAACAGACATATTCAAAAAACATGCTTAAATACGCTAAAATAGTAGGGATTATTATGGGTATTTTTAGTCCTTGTGAGGGAAAAATTTTTCCCTTTGGGCCGATTTCGCCCCATTTCAATCCCAACCGATCTACGACTATAAGACGCATTTATGGAAAATTTGAACGTCCTAGCTCCTTTCGTTTAGATGCTAGCGTGCTTTCAACAGACGGACAGACGGACGGACGGACGGACGGACGGACATGGCTAGATCGTCTTAGAATTTTATGACGATCAAGAATATATATACTTTATAGGGTCTCAGGTCAATATTTCAAGGTGTTACAAACGGAATGACAAAGTTAGTATACCCCCATCCTGGAGGTGGAGGGTATAACAACTAAGGAAATGCTAAAGTCGGGCGGGCCGACTATATGATACACTCCACTTTCTCTCCGGGTTTCCCGCGATTTAAAAAACCCGACGGTCGGTCTCAGATTTGATCACTCTATGGGGGTGTGACGACAGAAATTTATTTTCATGACCCATCCTAACATACATATGTTAGTGTATATTTATAGTAGGTTTGTGTTGTTGCCATCACAGTTACACGTGTAACCATAAATAATTATGTTGTCGTAGGTTGCTAGCATGACTTTCTACAGACTTTCTACTTCGAAATTGATTATATTTGGAAGCAGTCTCAAGGTTATCGTCAATTAGACCCAACACATACTTCTTTCTATGCATGGGCACCAAACACAGAGCCTGATGCGTGTGCACACGCGTGTGCGAGCAGACCCCAGGGATTTAATCACATTCTAATTAATGAAATTACCATTCCACTAGAGTACCATTCCAGAATGTGACTAAATATCTTCCACAAACATTCTCAGCTATGTGTGGGCCATAAAGCAATTAAACGTGTGGACAAATATGTCTAGAGAAAGTGGGAATAATTGCCGAAGATATGTATCATTTGCAATCCATCAACAAGTACTTAGAGGTACAACAATAAAAAAATAGAAAAATAGTGATACTATTTTCCTTGTAGGAGTTGCCGAATAAAAATAGGAATATCTTTGTGAAATTTCTTAATAATATTCTAAAATATTAATGTTACACGGATCAAGGTTCCATAGCCTTTCCTTACTTGTTTTATAAAAGTGGAAGCTGGGACCATGTGATACGAACCTCCTGGTACCTTCCACACAAATTATCCCACCCTACGTTATATTTAATTCCATACAGCATCCGTATATATGTTCTCTGAGATAAGTCAGTTTAGCCGACTGAAGCTTACTTACTTGTTTTTCTTTAATTTTGGATCCCAAAGAATAACAGTTCCAATTTCAATTAGAAATTTCACCTATCAGTTTTGATAAGAGTTATTTGCTTCGGAATACATTCGAAATGTAACTAACACGCACTCACTTTATTTAATTAAATGGTATCTACTGATTGGTTTTGCGGCATGTTCGTGGCAATTTCCCGCCCGCAAAGTTCAAATGTTAATTGTTAATGTGTGTTTGTCAATATTGTAAACAGGGCGAGAGGGGGTGGTGCAAAGTGAAAATTGTTACGACCACATCTCAGCTAATTTGGTCGAGACTTTTGCTAGCTTTTAATGTAAATAAAAACAAAGCGGTTATATTGTTGCCCTTCGACCAAGGCATGTAACCAATAAAACTTTGTCTATATTTGCACACTTGGGACTCCTCTCTTCCTCTGCAACACCTTTCAATCTCTATTTACAAATACACCCACATGCAGACACACATTGATATTGGTTTGCCTGCTAATGGAGTAAATACCTGAATTATTCAGCCGTGACACGAAAAGGGTTCCTTCACACAATTGTCCTTCGGGGTTGCCTGAGGCAACACACAATTTGGGGGAATATTTGAAATGCTCTGAGATTCGTGTAAGCCAAGGCAGACAGACAGGCAGGCAGGCACGCGTCCGTCCTCACGTCCAATAGAATAGACAGGAAAATTGACTTTTTGTTGAGGGTATATCATTTTCTCGGAATATTGACACAATGGTCCGGCAAATCAGCAGCAAAGACTAGAGGGTGCGTATGAGTAATAGGGAGAGAGGAATTTAATGAAAACAAGCAATCATACGCAGTGGGCCCAGCCAATACGATGATATTGCTATTCCCTGAAACTGAAGTGTTCGTTAGCCATCAGAGGACTTACATACAAACTTTACCCTGAAAGCAATTCATCCGTACATAGTAAGTGGAATTTTATTATCCTTTCTTAAATCGATGCCAGCACTAGAGTAGCAACTAATGGATTGTTTCCATCCCCCCTCTTCAATTTACATTTCACAAGAAAACAAAAATTTGCCTTTGAGACTAATTTTGGTAAATTGATGGAAAATGTAAAAAAATATTTATCAATAAATATTTATCAGTAGGTAAGGACACTTTTCAAAGAATTTGGATGACATTACCTGCTGACATTTTAGAGTTTGTGAAACCCATTTGACATGGGATATTGTTAAAAGGGACATTTCTATGGTTTCGCACAGGCATTTATTTATAAAATACCCGTGGGTTGTCTATACTTGTAAAGGGTGTATTTCGGGAAGTGTAGAAGTTTAAACTGAGAGTAATGAGTTTGCATATAATCAAAGTGAAAAATAAATTTATTGAAAATATAATTTTCTTTCATTAGCGCTATAATTTAATTTAAATTTGATATACTAATTTTATCATTTTTTGGGAATTCCCGGGGAATATGCAAATTTACGAATAATTATAGCTGTATAAGTTACTTGTGTCTAAAAATTGAGAGAATGGATACGTAGATTTCCGCAACAACTCCTTGAAACCCTACATATTTTATATATTAGAACATCAAAACAAATTACAAATTGAGAAATTGCTATAGTCTGTTTACAGAATGGATCAGATCAGAGCCTTACTACTTTTTTGCGATACAAATAAAATACTTTTTATTTGTCTGCAAAACAACAATTATTTTTATAAACTTTTAAACCTTAAAGAGCATATTTTTGGGTGCATTTTTATAACTCATCGAAATTATTGTTAATAGAAAATTGCTGAATAATTATTAAATAGTGAAAGTAACTAAATAAATAATAAATTTTATATTTTTTAAAAAACTATGTCCTATAGTCAACTAGATTTTATTAATTACACAGTCCAACAATTTAGACTTTTGATTGGAATATAATAATGACCGAAAAAATCTGCAATTGTTACAAAAATACAACATTCGCGGTTGCAATTGGATTTATTTCAACTTTCTCTATCTGGGTTTCTGGAACAATTATTTCACAAATATTCCCTATTTAGTCAGCAATCATATGCCAACAAATATTTTGGTATTCTTATTCCGCCTGCGATCGAGATGTTCACAGTGACTATGACACTGAATATGAATATATTGATGGACTAGAAAGTTGTGACTCGTGCGATGACATTAACTCAACTAAACAAAAATTTCGTGTAAAATATGGTTCATATATTTTGGGTTTCATACATACATATATAACAATGTTTTCCTTTTCCCAGACAATGTAACCATGAACTCCAAGAAATTGTTTGATAGTATTAATGAATAAGAGGTTTTTCTGAAATTGATTTGTTTAAAAAACGTCGGATTTCATTAAAAAATGTTTTGTTCTTTAAAAACTGAGAACATTTTAAATACTCCAAGTTGTGTGCTTTGCATTAATTCTTATTTATTCGAAGAATGCTAATCAAATGTTCATTTGGTGGTCCATTGAATTAATCTCCGTTTTAGGAGACCAATACCAAAATGTGTGGCGCTTCGCGGAAAGTATTCCTTTCAATTGGGGCAACTGTGGTTATTGGCATGTGTATAAAAAATTTCTGTTCCTAAACTACTTTTTCTATGTGAAAGTTACAATTGTATATAGAAAACTGAGATATATTAGCAATTAATGCGTAATATTCTAATTAAATAATAATAATCGAATATTTAAAAAAATAAATATTTTGCAAATAAAATATTTTCTCAAATTTTTAAACAACGCGAATGTATGCACTATATTTTTTTTCAAATTTTTCAGTTTAAAAATTTGTCAACTTTACCTTACTTTTGTAATACTCAAGTCCCGGCAGTGATCCTAAATTAATCTCAACGAATTAAAAAACATTTATTTGTTTTTAATTGGCATTTAACTAATACCGAAATTGCCAAAACAATATTATATATAATATATTTATTAAAATCAATTAAACGTAGCCTATCACTGTAAGACAAATCATTTCTTTTTAAGAAATAGAATCAAGAGTAATCTTAGTATAAAATTTCAAATAAACAACTAAGTAAGAAAACGTCAGTCGGCTTACCTACTTATATATAACCTCACTCCCAGAGAACATGTGTATTGAAGGACTTAAGTTTAGCTTAGCGCCGGAGTATGTTTGTGGAAGGCACTAGAAGTTTGTTCCAATTGGGCCCAGTTTCCACATTTAATTTTAAAACCATTTCATGGCTTGAACAACTTAAAAAGTCTTGAAACGGATTTGGAGATGATGATAAGGAGATGATTCTCACAAACGAACGAGAAGCACAACTCACTTGCCGAATTTGCGTTTGAAAAGACTTTTAACATTCATTTCGAAATCATGATCGTGGTAGTCTGCAGCCAAGTAATAAATGTCACCATGCCATTTGTAAATAAATTTGCACTCTATTAAATATGGATGCAAAATGGTCTTGAGCCAGGACAATATCCCAGTTGAAATCAAATACTGATTGCAGACTAAAAAAATACAAACGAAAAAACTAAAATTAAGTTAATTTGTTACTGAAATTTATGCCGAGTTCTTTATAAGTTTAAAACTTAAAACTACTTAAACTATGAACTATAAAAAATCACTTGAAATTGAAATTCTTGAATTTTAATCTTGATATGTGAAAATATAGCTTTAGCGCTTTACGAAGTTCAATTTTCCTAAATTTTAGTTCATTTTAACTCATTATAGAGTCACTCCTTTCTAAGTGTAGTTACTGATCAAGTGGATACAATGGAGATGTATTTGGTACACATAAGCATCTGACAAGGCTTTTAAAAGGCTTTTAGAAATAAAGCTATAATAATTATTTTAAAATTCAGTACAATTGGGATTTATATAGGTGTACTAAATATAATCGCTTATTTACTAATCATCACATATCGTTTTCAGACTATTTATTAATATTAAAGCAGTACATTAATTAGTAGGTTACGAAAATTTGTGAATTATATCGGACATTTATTTTCTATTATAGTACATACATTTCAAAAAATAATCTAAATGTTGAAGAATTTATTTCAAACTGTCCCTAATTTTTGGCGAGTTAAACTTACGTTCTTTCGCTTTCATTCGTCAAAGAGCAAAACAGAGAATACAAATTTTCAAAAAATTATTTTAAATACTTATTCCCACCGTATAATAGCGTTATTAGTGTCAAATTAAAGAAGAGAATATCTGTTAAAAATGCTTTAAATATTATGCTTATAGCTGCATTAATTCAGCATTATCAACCAATTAGTTAATTTTTATTTTATTCATATTTTAATTTTTAAGCGGGGAAATAATTTTAAAATAAAAAAAAATAGTTTTAAATCGTTGTTAATACTACACTAATACAGATAGAAGCTTGCAATTTAAAGTATTTTTAGCTTGAATGCTCTTCTTTAATGTGACACTTACACCGATATCATAGGGTGCGAATAAGTATTTAAAATATTTTTGAAACATGATGAGGAAGTGAAACTCTAAAAACGCTAATAAACTCCATGTCACCTATAGTTTCAGACGTATATCATCTGGTTCAATAATGAAGATTGTCGGACAGTGTGATATTTGCTTTTAGAAACTTGTAAGGATCTGTATTAAATTTTGCTGGTTTTTCAATTGACATTTTAATTTCCGCTAAGGTGTGGGGACAATGTTGTTTCTTGACAAATTGTTGAACACTGTGCTGTGCCACAAAATCCCCGGAAATTGTGAATGACCTGTGGCCTGATATAATAACATTTGTTTAGTCCATTTCAAGTTTTACTTCAAAGTACATCCCCTTATGTAATTTAGTTTTGGCCCAACAGGTTCACGTTTACCCACGTTTGGTTTTCCCTCACTCAAACTTTTGACAGATGACACTGACTTGAAGCTAAATCTACCCTCACAAAGCAATTTTGCTATGAACACATTGTTGTTCCTTTTATGAATATTAAAGAGCTGTCAGCGGAGGCAAGACTAATGTGCTTCAGCATTTTTTTGTTCGCACTCCACAATTCATTCCTTGTGCGAAATTGATGAATACACAGAACAATTGTTTGTCGTTAGATTCTTTGGTATAGTACACAAATTTAAGATTTCTGATTGGGTCATTCAAAGGCCCGGAAATCGCCTATTTGGTTAGCTTTATAATTTTTTTTAATTTTAATTATACACCCACCCTATTGTTAGGTGGGTATATATTTTGAAGAAAATCCACACTTAATGTGAATACCTCGTAAAAATTATTTGTAGCATTTGAAGTTGAGAAAAAACTCTCCCCCTACTAAGTCTCGTTACTGCCAGTGGCACATAATGGGTTTTTCTGATTTATCCTCCCCTTCCGCGTATTTGCACTTCACAGCATCTGAGATTCATTCGTCCCGGCTACCCACATGCCATGCCATGACATCGTTATTAAGTATAATCCCTTTTTAGCAATAAATATTTCGCATTTCATTTTATTATTCATTTTTTAATCAAGTTCACAGCTTTTCGCCATTATTAGGTCCTCGAACGAAGCAAAAGTTAATTTTATACTCGTAAAAATACACGCGTGTCGTGTCATATCCCAGCTTAAAACTCATCACAATGGCGGGACACAAAATTTTACAACGAATTTCGTTTCGTTTTCCCCGAAAGTCAATGTAACAACATCCACTTCAGGGAGTTCGTGTATATCCCTACACATGCACACACACATATATGTATGTTGAAGTGTATATAAATACAAAAACACACCTGATATTGTTTCCGTTCCAAGTAATTCCATAACAACGTACTGCGCGACGGGGAAAAAATCAAATAAATTCACTAAAATTTATGATGATTGAAATCCATTGCATACGTTTTGTTGCCATTTCCGGTCTGACTTATGTTTGCATGTGTGTATACGTTTGTATTGGTGGCGTAACACAGTGTTTTGTTGCGGAAAATAATCAAATTTGAAAAAGTATTTCCTTCTCGCACACTATTTTGTGCCTGCAAACTCTTGCAATATGTATTTTATATAATATATATATTAAATCCAATACTTTTAAAAGAAGACTTTTATATGAATTGTTCTAATTCTAATTTAATATTTATATTTGTTATATTAGGTTCTTCTCTTTCTAGGTAAGTTGAGATAATAACTGTTATTACAACGTTTGTCAAATAGAACAATGTAAGTAAATCCATGATATAAGAAATGTGAGGAAATTCGTAAACCCAGAAGCAAGACAAAAAAGTTTCGTGTTGACTTTCATTACACAGTGCAACACGAGAAAATACAACCATATACGTACACCACTACGTGTTAAATTTAAAAAAAGGCACGTATCTTCCAGTTTTGCCCAAAGCCCCCCCCCTCACAGATTTGCGGCCTCGGTGTCATTTTTGCATAAAAGTGACGATTTTCTCAGGCTCATATCTTGCAAACCGTTTTTATTTAATCTCTGAGGCAAAGTTGTGGCTCTTGTCATAAAGAACAAAACTGGTGATTATATAGAATCAAAAAAATTCACCTTCAATGTCAAAATCGCAGAAAATTAAAAATCGAATTTTTAACCTCTTTTCCATTCTTCAGGTCCATAGGTAGCAAACCGTTCAAAATTCAAGGAAACAATTAACTACAAAAATTTACCTAAGATCTCAATAAACAACTTTCTAGAACATATGAACTTCCTAGGAATGATTCTTAACATCGTTTAGGTAGGAAAAATATATCTTGTAGGGTTGTTTCAGTCCGACTACAGTGCGTATGAGTTATATTATCCTTAATCATCAGCACGTATACGCCACCTACACACACTGCAGCCTATAAGATTTGTTCTACGACATTTGCGATTTTGAACTTGAAGATGTTTTTTTATTTTTATGACTAGAGCTACAACTTTGTAAATCAAATTTCATTAGCAGCATTCATAGCATAGTTTGACTATTCTTTTTAAATAATTTGACTATTTAGATCATGTCTCAAGGTGGGGGTAACTAATTCTTTTCAGATCTATATAAGGACAATGAAATAAACAAATATGAGTTCAAAAGGGCAAAAGACGAAGGAAAACCTTGATTTGTTAGCAAAAAATCTCCAGTTTGATCAGAGAATCCATAAGTGGGTGCAAAAACGTTTGAATTTGTTAATAGTATTTTATTTTTAAGAATTATGCGAGCAAATAATTTTAACGAGAATTTTCAAATGGAAAACGCTGAACGTTAGTGAAATATACAGGAAACTCTGGCCAGAATACCACAATAGAAGAGACGTATCGAGAGGGATCGTAAAACTGGCTATTAGCCTAGGCGAAATCGAGCTGAAATTGACACAAGGATTTCAAATGTCAGATCCCATACAAATTTGACACTAACAATAGAGCTAAACCCGATTTCGTTTACAATCACAAAAGGCTATAAGTCAATTGGTAAGCATGCCTGACGAATGAGGCTATAGTCCAACGATCTCTGCCATATTTACAATAATGAAGGAGAAATATCGATCACTTCTTCTACGACTGTCCAGCTGTATCAAAACCCAAGGGAAACAATTTCTTCGCGGCATTTACTAGTTATCGTGAATTATTATTGAAGTAGAAAGTAAATCAAAATTCCAAATGGTTTGCAATATATGAGCCTTAGAAAATGATCACTTTTTTGCAAAAATGACACCGTGGGCCCAAATCTTTGGGTGCCCATAAAAAAGTGCATGACTTTGGGCAATACTGGGAGACATGGGTCTTTTATCAAGTAGTGGTGTCCGTATACGGTTATATTTCCATGACTTCAAAAATTACTCAAAGTGTTATACTACTCGGTTTAGTATAGAATTAATTTAAAATAATCATCTTCATAATATTTATGAGTTATCATGACCTCATTGAAAAATTTCATTAAAAAGTCGCCAACGAAGCATTTCATCAAATGTATGAAACATGTTTTAAAGCACAAATCTATGAAAGTGTTATAGAATTTCTGGCACATTCCTTAGAAACTATAAAATTCAGTTCTTCATTCAGTGAACTTCTGTAAAACATGTTCTTGATTTTTCTTAATAAAATAAGTAATCACAAATATAATTTTTAAATGAAAAACTTTGGTTAGGCAAAATGATTACTTTTGCCCCACCTTGTACCTTATGTTAGAGGAAAAATGAGAATTGTAGTATTCAAACGAATAAAGTCGACACACAAAAATCTATTTGCAAGTTATGAACCACAACCACCACCAAAATCCATCATACTCTCGCAAAACCCTACGACGTTATTTGCACGAAACATTGGAATGGAACCCTCGGTGATCTAGAAGCAGGGGAAGATCAAAAACTACTTGAATGCGAAACCATGAAACCGGGATGACGTTGAACGAACTAAGATATATAGCAGGAGACAGAGACGACTGGCGATCCTACGCACGCAGACTATGTTCCAGATGGGAATTTCATAATCTTTAAGACATTTTTTATTTGATCTTATGAAACTAAATTAAATTTTATTTCTTCAGTGCAGCGGGTATGAATATGAATGAAGAATAATTATGGCACTCCAATAATAATGACAATACCGATTTATCTGAAATTTCACGGAATTTTCCGCATTTTTCATTCGCGGGAATTAAGCCAAGTATTTTACGTAGCTTTTAACATATTTTTATCGTGATTAGCCATCGATCGTAGCAAGACATTAAGAATATAAAATACATTATGATTGATACAAAAAAGTAAATTATTTTTTTTGTTTCTGTGAAGCGCAAAGATCAAGATTGGAAATGTTTTAAATAAAACTCCAACATTTCTCATTCTTTCATTTGGCACAAGACATTAATCAACCCAATATTAATTTTAATTTTTAGACACTGGCCGGTATAACAAGCTGTGATAAAAACGTTTCAAAAGTTAATTTTTTACTCATAATAAACAAATGTTTTTGTTTCACACTGTCACCAACTGCGATGGAAATATTTGTATCACAACAATTTTTCAAAAATAATATTTTGTGTTGACTTTTTTGGACTTAGCCCCGACAACCATAAATTGATTTACACTGCATAATTATTCAGGCTGAGACCAATATTTATACCCTCCACTAGGCTATTATGGCTTTGCCCATTCATTCATGTCCGATAGAATAAGAATCACTTTTTGAATCGATTTAGCCATGCCCGTCTGTCTATTCTTGTAATCAAAGTACAGGTCCGATTCGAACAAATCGGTTCAGATTTAGATATATCCCCATACAAATTTCGCCCCAAATTTTCCGCTCTAGCATCGACATATTTTACTCGATTTGCTTCACATTTAGCACAGTACCTTATAATTCAAATAGAAACGTCTATGGTGAAATTGGGGAAGATAGGTTCAGATTTAGATATGTGACCCATTTTAACCAATTTTCTTCAAATCTGTCACAAAATCCTATACTTCAAACAGAAACATGTATGGTGAAAGTGGGTCATATCGTTCCATGTTTTGATATAGCCCTGATACAAATTTCCTTCACATAAATCCTTTCCGATTTCACTTTTTTGTCGAATTGTATTGGGATAGAAAGTGGAGGCTATCATATAGTCGTCCTCGCCCGACCTTACCTGTTTTAACATAACATTATTTTTTATTTTGAGTGAAATTTTAGCTTTTTATTTAAGTTTTAGTTATAGCAGCTTAGTTATCCAGTATTAAAGAAAAACAACCTACTTTTAGATATTATTTTTTTACAAAATGAGTGTTTTTTGTTTATAAAACTAAAAAGATTTTTCTAGAAATTTTGCAAGAAATATATTTGTATCTCATACCACAAAAAAGTTATTTAAAAAAAATAAATATTTATTTATATATATTACTAGCTGAACCCCTGCCCGCTTCGCCAGGCAGAAATCAGGTTTAATGTTGTTTTTTCTTGTGATCGGTAATATATGTACCACTTATAATCAAGGTACTTCCCTGAGATACTACAGGAATGGATATGTTCCATGGAGAATATTGAAGAACATAACTTTAGTTTACGGCGAATAAAGGAAGAAATGTCATAAATCAAATTGATTTTAAGTTCAGTGTGATTCTCCTTCTTTCCATTACCAAAACAAAAAACTTCCTACGTAAGAAGAACTTACTTAATCGAATAGGAATTCGAATGTACTACGTTCAAAACACATAGAAAGTCAATCAAATTGTTCACTAATCAAACAACACAAAAACTAAAAATATAATATAATTTCCATTTTCTGGACTTAAGTCGGCTTTTCACGAATGAATATTTCTTTTTTTTGTAACCTTTCTTTACTATTGTGCTAAGAAAATCCAAAGAAAACATGTAATTTTACAAAATTCTAATCAAAGATTCCCCATCTTTCAAATCACGCCCATTTGTATATTGTCTAAGCAGATTACAAATAAATTTACTCATACAACAATATAGGAATCTCGGTGTCGAATATACCCTAAAACAGGTTTTAATTTCGTATGGGAAGGGTCACGGCCACGTTCTGTCGATGTTTGTACAACTATTTACACTGGATCGACTAACCCAAATTTTCACACTATAGGTTTTGTAGAATTTACAATATTCGATAATAGGTTTTAACTTCGTCTTTGAGGTACCACGCCCACTATCCCAATACCGCCCATTTTTGGCACAACTACACAGGTTTATGCAAGATCCACTCACACAAAAATTCAGTATTGTAGCTGCTATAAAAATTAATGTATTAAATAATAGGTTTTAACTTTTTACGGAGGTACCACGCCCACTTTACCAATGCCGACAATTTTTTGCACAACTACGCAATTGATTCTAGATGCACTCAGACAAAATTTCAGTATTGTATCTGTCATACAACTGAATATATTCGAAAATAGGTTATAACTTCGTATGTAAGGTGCCACGCCCACTATTTCAATTCCGCCCATTTTTGGCACAACTACCCACATTGATGCTAGATACACTTACAAAAAATGTTAACACTCTAGTATTCATGGGACAGACAATATTCAATAATAGGTTTTAACGTCGTATGTGAGGTGCCACGCCCACTTTTTCAATACCGCTCATTTTTGGCACAACTACCCATATTGATGCTAGATGCACTTACAAAAAATTTCAGCACTCTAGTATTCATGGAACAGACAATATTCAATAATAGGTTTTAAATTCGTACATTTGCAAACCGCCAATTTTTGTAAAAACTGTGCAGACTAATAATTAGTGAACATTCACAAAAATTCAAGACTCTAGCTGCAACAGTACTCCGAATATGCTAATTTATAAAAAACGAATAAATACCAATTTGTGTGGGAGGTGCAACGCCCACTGAAAATATCAAAAATTTATATAGCATATTTTCACCACCGGTTCAGCATGAACATACTGTGAAAATTTCACGAAGATCGGTCCAGTAGTTTAGGCTGCTATAAAGAACAAACAAACAAACCCACAAACTTACAAACACAGATTCATTTTTATATATAAAGATATTTATCGATATATTTTTATCGATTCATCCTGGTATTTACAATTTCAAATATATAAATTTATATATATGGAAAATTTTATCAAAACTGAAGCACAAGGAGTTACTCTATAGCCATATCAGCAGTCACGTACAGTGAAGTTGTGCAAAAAGTTACAAAATATATGTTACTTTACAAACAACGTAAGCTACGGTCTATAGTGCCGCCTATATGGAACCCTACAGCACTCCCTGCTCCTGTTGCTGGTTATGTTTACTAAACCCAAGTGCTTTAGTATCAATGGGTCAATTTTATGTAGTTTTTTTAAATCATCCAGTATAAATTCAAATTTTCAGCCATATACCTGGTTTAGTGGGATGTATATAAAACAAGGACCCATTTGTATGGGACCTATATGAAGACATGGACATATATGGTCATGATCTGTAACATTTCGCCAACGTCTGCTGTAAGATGTGGGTTCTAGAGTGGTAATGGCGTGATTAGGAGTCCTTTGTTATGGGTGCTATACAAAATGTACAAATAAATGTGAAATCTCCCAAATAAAAAATCAACAAAATTTGGTCATTTTCTCCTCAGGGGTATGTCCACAGCCTTCAGCCAGGCCTAATGAGTTTCTCCTCTGGGGTTTGTCTAATACCGGCTATGCAGAGTAAAGATTTTCTACGTTGATGTATGAAAAATCGGTGAATTTGGTCAATTGTTCATATTTGAATAACAAATATGAAATATGATTATTATTATAAATAATCATGAAAAAATTCCAATTTTTGGGTAATTTTTCATATAAAATATCGCTCATTTTGGGTTATTTTCCATATTATTTTGGGCCCCATCTAAATCTTATCCGATTTTCTTCATATTCATTCAACAGAAAAAATACTCCTGCCAAATTTCACGACGATCGGACCACAAATGCCACCTGTACTTTGCGAAATTAAGGATGGATGGACAGCCAGAAAAAAGCAATTTAAATATTCTTTAGGCCAACAAAAAAACATCAGGCAATATATCAGGCAAAATATACACAGTCCTTCAATAAAATTGTGGTAAAGTAGTGTATTTTAAATATTGCTCATTTATGTACGATATCTCACTGTCACTTCTCCACTCCTTTTGTGGCAACGAAGCACTGTGCATGGGAAATTCGTTGGTGTTGTTTTGGCCATATGTAAAACTGCAATGTATAAATGTATATACATTTATGTGTGTGTTTGTCATATATGTTTCACACACAGGTACATATAAAAATGTGTGTCTGAATGTGTTGTCTGACTGGCAATTTGTTTGCAGAATATAGTCGTTACTGTGTACGAGTGAGTGTGTGTGTGCTTGTGGAACATATGCTCATGTGTTGATAAGCGGGGTAATTTATATGGCTGCCAAATTGATTGGTTGTTGTTGATACGTGTTTTATTCCAGGTTCAAAGTATCCCGTACAGGTTGAACAACAACAGCAGCAACAACACGTGCCACTTTAGGTTTCCACGGGTATTTAGCCATAATGTTACACATGTGCCGTCAAGTTCGAGAACGAGTACTAGTACGAGAACGAGTGCTACGAGTTGGTACTTGAAGGATGCGAACGTGCAATCGAGTTGATTATTTTTGGAAATGAGTAGCGTTGAACTGTTCCTAAGTTAATGGTGATTGTCACAAATGAATTGACTTTTGTCAATGTATTTTTGTTCAGGAGTTGTTTAAAACAATTTTGTCTTTAAATATCAGGGAATATAACACAATGCATTAATTTTACATTTACTTTAGTCAACTTGAGCAAGACAATATACTTATACAATATATAATAATATAATATACAATACTTTAGAATGGGTCACGATAATAAATTGCACCGGTCACCTTCCAGAAATGAAGATTGGATTGTTTAATGATGATCTGCAAAGTATTTCGTCACTGGGTAAAGCCATCTGTGAGCTATGCGTCCTGAAAACACACCTAAAAATCATGTTTTAATTGGTCGTATTATTGGACGTTTATATTGATTTTTTTGTGGTTTTTCAAGGTGACAGCTAAAAATGCATATATCTGGGAAATATTTTGTAAGAGGTGTTATAAAAAAACAGAAGGAATCAATACATTTCGAATGATGCCTAATTGATGAACATCTTTATACAAAAATGAGCGCTGCGGCGCACAGTGGGTTCTTTTGACTTTTTCGTTGCAATCATAACTTCTGAAATAGGCAACATAATTACAAAAGTAAAATTTTGTTGTGAAGAAGACATCATTGGCTTTAAAATGAGACCACGAATTTGAGACCCTATACTTACTGGGAGCTTCAAAATCAGACGTTGAATATGGATTTTCTTTCTTTCCAAAAACATTATATTTTGTGTTATGTTAAATTTACTTTTTTGTTGTCAAACTAATCACTTTTCATTTATTTTTGAAATAATCAATGAACTCACACAAAATGTCAAGATTCTTGTTTCCATAAATATTGGGTTCTAATTTTTAGAGAAGGTGACACCCCCATCTTTCAAATCCTGCCCATTTGTATCTTGCCTACGTAAGTGAAAACTTAATGAAATATTTCAGGAAACTTGGTATCACGTAATTGAAAATACTGTATAACTGGTTTTAATTTCTCATGGGATGTGCCATGCCCTCTTCAACAATACCGCCCTTGTTCTCCCAACTACCCCGATTAACAGTGGATGGATTCACATAAAATTGCAGAACTCTTAGTGTCACAGAAATTAATATATTTCATAATAGATTTTAATTTCGTATGGTAGGTACCACGCCCCATTTTCAATTCCGTCCATTTTTTGCACAACTGCCAAAATTAATACCCAATGAACTCTCACAAAATTTCAAGACTCTGGCAGTCATAGTACTCCAAATATGTTTCTTCATAAAATGCGAAATATATAAATTTGTGTTGGAGGTGCCACTCTTTTATTGTAATAACATGCGAATAGGCAAATATCGGCAGCCAACTTTGATTGAATTCGGCAGAGTAATGACTACTAAATCACCTAAAAGTAATGTCTTCCAAAACTAATCAAAACTTTTTTAATTCTATTCGACCAAATTGGAAAAACGATCAAAATATAGTGTGTTTTTACTACTGCGATTTTTGGATAACTAAACCTTGGAAACCACCAATTTTTGATTTATTTCATTTCATCTAACGTACCTTTCAAACGAGACCGAAAACGAAAAAATTGGGCATATAGTTTGTCTGTAACTCAATTTTGAATCTTATTTTTTTCACTTTTTGTTTTTTCGTGAGTTTTGAAGAAATGAATCCACTTTGAGCGGCTATATAAACCTCAATTTTTGTCCGATTTTGAATCGATAATAATTTCTCTAGCAATTGGCCAAAAGATTTTATCAAATTTTTTACTTTTACCACTGATTCCTGGCAGAGACCTTACAGTGCGGCGTCAATTTCCTCCCGATTTTCATCATTTAGGCATCATTCGAAAGGTATTGACTGGCCGCTATTTATTTTCTATAAAACACTAACACCAAATACGAAAAATGTTTCACTAGTCGCTATGAAAAAACACGAAAGATACTATAAAGGTCCAATAATTCGACCACTGCGTAACTCTAAGGCAATAATCAAAATTTATATTTAAAGTTCTTTCAAGGGTCTATTATTTCCGAAAAAATTGACAAAAATGTAGCACAAAAAAAATCACGGGAAAACATGCTTTTTGGAGGTATTTTTAGGATTGTTTAGTTCACAAACGGCTTGATTTATTAAACAATTCCAACTTTATTTTCGTGGGGTGACTGGAAATTGTTTTTCCATTTGTATGGAAAATGTGAAACTAAATATCGTATGTAGAAAAAGTGTGTACTAAATTTTTCATTTTCCATTTTTACAGGACCACTTTCTATCCGAATACAATTCAATTCGATAAAAAATTGAAAACGGGAAGTATTTTTGTATGTTATGGCTAATATGACCTGGTCCGATTTGCCAAATCGATAAGAATATTTGTATTTAGAATTTATCCAAACATGGAATAAATTCGGTGAAAATTCGTGGTTTCTGGGGAGGAAAAAGTCTATCCGGGAGCGAAATTTGTATGGGAGCTATATGTAAATCTGAACCGATCTGACCTATTTTCATCATAGTTGTTCCTAGTTTAAATATAAGATGTTTTGCCAAATCTGAAGACAATCTAATACAACATGTGGTTTATAGAGTGGACAAACTGAAATCGGGAGCGAAATTTGTATGGGAGCTACATATAAATCTGAACCGATCTTACACATTTTTACCACAGGTATTTCTAGTCGAAATATAAGATGTTTTGCCAAATCTGATATAATTTGTGGTTTCTAGAGCGGAAAAAATCAAATCGGGAGCGAAATTTGTATGGACCTATATATAAATCTGAACCGATCTAACACATTTTTATCACAGGTGTTTCTAGTTTAAATATAAGATGTTTTGGCAATTTTGAAGAAAATCTGTTGTAATATGTGGTATCTAGAGTGAAAAGAGTCAAATCGGGAGTGAAATTCGTATGGGAGATATATCTAAATCTGAACCGATTTTCTTAAAATTAAATAGCGTTCGTCCTTATCTCGAAAAACTTCGTTGTGTAAAGTTCCATTTGATTCTGTGTATAATTGCGACCTGTATCGTGATTACAAGAATAGATGGACAGACAGACGTACAGACTGACATTGCTAAATCGATTCAAAAAGTGATTCTATGATCGGTATAATTAACAATGGATCTATCTCCCTTCCTTTTGGGTGTTACAAACAAATGCACAAAGACATAATACTCCCCTATTTATTTAGTTTATTCATCTTCTACTATTTAAGGGAAAACTTGTAATGATTTTTAATGCTAAACTAATACAGATAGATACATGTCATTTTTAAAATTTTTAACAGACAGTATTATCTTTCATTTGATACCAATATCGTTTGTTGACGGTTCTCGGAAGTATGGAGAACCGTCAACAGATTTTCTACATGTAACTAGGCTTGTTTTATTTACCCCATGTGGATTTTCCCGCTTAACTGTATTTGTTGGATAAATTGCACTATGCAAATAGAAAATCTCTTTTGGAAACGGAAAAACATTGAAACGTAATCTTCTGAAATTCTTTTACTGCTACAACATATTTTGCGATTGCCGCACATAAATATCTCAATGAATGCACTTAATATTCATATTCTAAAGTATCCTAGCAGACATGTGTTGGGTCTCCAATATCATCCATTTTCTTTTGAATTTTCTAAAACATGTGCCTTCGTTCATATAAATATATGCCAATTATAAAGTTATTAAGTTGTTGCTCCACATTGCTGTCGTTTCATAAATAATTCTATTCATAATTATAGTGGGGCTTCCCCACATGCCATTATTCGAATTGCAATGGCTCGTAACCAGCACAATTGGTTTAACCCGCAATTACCCAACACCAAGAGAATACCGGACACGGAAACCACCACCACCCACCCTACCACCCAATAAGACGGCTTTCGATAGAGTTGTTACACAACAACTCTCAAAGTACCGCATGACTACAACCTTAACTTGACTTTAAAGGGAGATTTCCGCAGTATGGCTTCGGCGTGTTTTATACCACCTCCTGTGGCGTGCTTCGTGCACAACATGTTCTTGCGTTTTACAGTCATTTTTCAAAGGATAAGGAAAAATGCCGAGCACAACACACGC
The DNA here is from genome assembly GCA_947397865.1 of Polietes domitor. Lineage (NCBI taxonomy): Eukaryota > Metazoa > Arthropoda > Insecta > Diptera > Muscidae > Polietes > Polietes domitor. The sequence continues at coordinate 11,980,623 of OX377620.1, forward strand.
ATTTCAGGCTGCACATTTCTTGCGAACACGTTCAGTATTCATTTATAAGCGTTGTACACTGAGCATGCACATATAAATATAAATGTGTGCCGGTTACGGGAAGTTCCGGGAAGTTACAAATAAATACGAATGTTTTTGTGGAAGCTATAGTAAGTAGATGTTAAGTCAGTAAATAAATTGTTTCGGAATGCATGAACAATGAAAGGGTTTCTTCGCTGCTCGATCTTGGCATATACAGCAGCGCATATTGTGGAGCGCACAGTGTAAGGAAACCATATATTGTTATTATGAATTATAATCGAAAAGCGTGCGAGAAATACAATTGATTGGTTTCAAAATAAATTTATTGAGGAGTGAAAATCGCCAGAAATTGAAATTGTCGAGAAAATGTATGACATAAACAAAAATTTCTCTACAAGTCAAATGCAGGAAACGTTCGAAATCTGTGATTGATTACGTTCATCGAAGATTAACAGACTGTATTAAATCGACCATAACAATTATAAATTTGCGGCTTCTAAAGTACATAGAAATCAAGACGGAAGGGACATTTAGATTGCGACCAAATCAAAATCTCTGGTACACTATCACTATAGATGTTTCCTCCTGAAATGTTCTGATATTCCGAACGAAATGATCTAGGGGCTTCAAATTCTTCGTTAATTTGTCTAATGGTTATAAATAGATAGGTTGGGATTGAAAGTGAGCGAAATCGGCCCAGAGGGAAAAATTTTTCCCTAACAAGGACTGACCAAATATTTAGAATATTTAAGCAATTTTTATTTATTATTATTTGTGCTCTATATGCACTGCAAATTTCTTGCATACATTCCTCTTGTTTCAAGTAAACACCAAAAAGTAAATAAAAGATTTGCGGGTGACATTGGGACAAAAGAGGATAAAAATGGTACTAATATTACAACAACAGCTAGAAGCATATAATTTGGAATTTACATCCCGCTATGTGCGTATATAAGTAAAATAGATGGATTTTTCAAAATTCGTACTTAAGGGATACAATTGGAAATTGAAAAACGGATAAAAATGGTACCACGGTGTATACATTCATCTGATTGTGTAAACGCGACACATAAAGGAATTTTTACTTTTTAGGGGAAATTATGAGAAATGGGATAAAAATAGTACCACCCAAACGGCTGCAGAAAGAATAGTGAAATTCAGTGTGTGTATCGCTGTGACTGCATAGACGCGAAAAACAAAGATATCTTTTGATATTCGGGAAAAATGGTACCAAACAAACGGCTGTATCTAGAATCATGAAATTCAGTGTTTACACTGGTCTGATTGCGTACACTCGCGAAACAAGAGTATTTCCCTAAAGTTGTAATTTGAAGGGCGAAATGAATCAATGAATGTGCATTCCGCTGTGGACGCGGATCATGATAGAGCTGCAAAACTAGTAAATAGTCGAAGTGGAACAACTGGAATCAAAAAATTGTAATGGGGGTATATGTTTCCATCTAATGACGTCTACTAATAAACCTAATATTCTGGGCACATTTTTGAAGATTGCTGCCTCATGTTAATTTTTTGATTAAAATTGAAGATTTATATTTATGAATAATAACGAATCATAACAATTTATTTAAAACAGTGAGCATAAGTATGCATTATATTTTAGAATTCTAAAAAAAAATATTGTAAACATATCACAACTTTCCTAATAGAACCGAAACGATCTAACCTGCCGGCAATACTCTGGAATGCACTCCGCGTTGCTATTTTTACCTGTCTTCATCCGATTTAAAATTTAATTTATATAATTGAAATATAAAACTTTTGAGTGCATATTGAAAAAAATGCAAAATTAATGCAAAAAATAGTGTTTAAAAATATAAAAAATCCGATGTACAGTTATGTGGGTCAACGTGTTCCACAAAGTTGTCCTTCGTAGTGTTTTGCATAACACTCGCTATACTATACCTAAAATGCATAACATGTGCCTTAAGAATGTGGCAGATAGGCGTTAGGTCATAACGCCCAAGGCCATAAAATGTCATAAAGCCCAAAAACTATGCATTGATTGTGTTGTTGTAAAATTTATCAATTTTTTGGGCAATATGTCGCTGCATTTTCCCATTGTGACATTATTTCTAGGCTGTAACGCCGAAAACTATAAAACCCAGTCCACGCCCAAATCTGTAACGACCAATCAAAATTTGCGACAAAACCCAAAACCCTCATGATTTCCGCGTAGTCGGGAATTATGATTTTCTCCTATGAGTTATGTCCAAAACCTACCGGCTACGCAAAGTAAAAGTTTTCTGAGTTGACGGCCTTCGGCCGGTATTAGAGATTTACTCCTAGGGGGTGTGATCAAAGTTGACTAAGCCCGGTAACACACACTTATGACCTAACGCCTCCAGGAAACTACAATAATTCAATATGAAATATAAAAAACTAACAACTTTAATTATAATAGTAAAATCAAATGAATCAAAATAATGCATTGAATATAAGCATTTAAGTAATTAGAAAAAAGTATGAGAAACATTTCGATAATCTTATAATCTATTCATGACAATTTATATGAAGTGCATTTAAAAATTTGTGGTAAATTGTTGTACTCAAGACTATCCACATGCTTTATCCTTTCCTTGGTAGTATCTAAACAGCATCTTGCTACTAAGTAAGTTAGAATGGTTCCTTGTATTAAAATGTTGTTGAATTCGACTAAGTCCATTGCTGTGATCGGTCTATGTTTTGATGAATTTTAGCTATTTTTATTGGACTTCAATTCGTAAAATAATGAAAGATGTTAATTGGAATGACCAAATTATGTATTTTTGCAAAAATTTTGTATTGAATAAACGCCAACAACTCACTCCTTACTAAATGTGTCATTTAAATAATATTACAAGTGCGGTTACCAAACCAAAACAAAAATGTGCAAAAATATTGCCAAATTTGAAAAAAAGGGCTAAAAATTGTTTGCGTGAATAAAAGCAAACCGATTAAGCAAACTTAAGATGCATAGATACATGTATATATCGAAAGTTCCAGGTTTCATCATTTTACAGTCATTGAGAAAGAGAAAGTCGTTTGTTGAACAACTTAGTTACGGGCTTATAAGGTACAGAAAAAGGGATTTTACTCAAGAATTTAGGGGTGTCGGGGAAAATTCAAAGTAAAACAAGTAAGGAAATGCTAAAGTCGGACGGGGCCGACTATATAATACACTACACCACTCCCTGCGTATACACCTCGCTTTTATTACTAAACCCAAGAGTTTCATGGGATCAAATTTATGTAGTTCATATAAATTATACAGTTTACCATAAATTCATCTTTAGTCGTATTTAACGAATATTGTAAAAAATATGATAATTGTTCCAATTTTCTATAAAAACATGGAGTAATAGAGTAGAATGGGCCCCCATTTGGGTTATTCCAAAGTATGGACACATATATTTGACTTTCGTAGTATGTATTCATAGTTGAAATCCAGGGTTTTCCAACAACAGGTGTTATTTTGAATCACCCGGTATTTCGGTGGCTGTCACATTTGAAGCTTTTATTCTCTGACATTTTACAAGTAGAAACGACGCCATTACTAAAAATGAAACGATACACGCTTCAACAACGCATTGAAATTATTAAAATTCATGAATGAAAATTATCCGGAATTCCATCGAAAAATCATATGGACTGATGAGGCCCATATCCATCTCGGTGGCTACATCAACAAGCAAAATTGCCGCATCTGGGGCTCGGAAAACTCAAGAGTTATTGTTGAGAAGCCTCTCCATCCTCATCGTGTGACTGTTTGGTGCGGTTATGGTCCGGCGGGGTCATTGGACCTTACTTTTTCGAAAATGAGGTTGGATCAACAGTTACGGTAAATGGATTGCGCTATCGAGAGATGATTAATGATTTTTTATGGTCAGAGTTGGATGGCATTGATCTGGACCACGTTGACTTTTAACAAGACGGCGCTTCGTGCCACACAAACAACGAATCCATTGCTCTTTTACGGGAAAAGTTTCCGGACCGTGTTATCTCTCGAAGAGGTGATCACAATTAGCCACTGAGTTCTTGTGATTTAGCACCTTGCGACTTCTTCATTTGGGGCCACGTGAAAGACAAGGTTTACGCCAACAGCCCAGCGTCGACCTCAAAGATAGAATCGTGAGGCTATCGAGGACATAGGTCAGCCACTTTGCGATTTGGTTATGGCAAATTTCATGAAAATGAATTGGTCTTGTAAGCGTGGTCGTGGTGGCCATTTGGCTGATGTTGTTTTCATTATTAACGGCATACCTTCCTTTTTATTATGAAATAAACATCCGATCATTTCTCTAAAAAAATTACATTTTTCTTTGAATACCAAAGTAACACCTCTTGTTGGAAAACCCTGAAAAAAAATCCAATGTAAATGTAAAAAATCCCATATAGATAACTTTAAAAGTAGGTATTCATAGTTGAAATATGACATGATATGCTAATTTGTATCGAGATCCATTGCACGATATGGGATCTAGAGCTGTATTAGAGTAGTATGTGGGCCCAATTTGAATGGGGGTTATACCAAAATATGGACAGATATATATGGACGCTACATTAAAAAGTGGGAAAGATCGCTTTGAAAGTTGATACTCTTTATTGAAATATAACATGATCTGTAAAATTTTATCAAGATCCAATGTATGGGGGCTATACCAAAACATTGATCTATATAGCTGGCTTTCAAAATACGTGTTTCTAGTATAAATGTAGCATTACCATCAAGATTCGATTTAAAATCTGCATTTTAGAGACGCATTATTGTAAATCGGAGGTACATTTGTAGGGGGCTATATCAAAACAAAGACCCATGTGGTTCACTTTCCCGGGAGCTGTTTCCAGTTCAAATATAACAGGATCCTGAAAATTTGGTCATGATCCAATGTAAAATGTGTATTCTAGAGCAGTAATAGTGTAAATAATAAGGATATTTGTATGGAAGCTATATCTAAATCTGAACCGATTTACTCCAAATTCAATATCAATCGTCAAAATTTGTACTTTTGGAATTAAAATAGAATGGAAATACAGAAAATACAATATAATACATATATAAATACAGTTTTTAAGCTTTTTGAATATTTCTGTCTTATATTTACTCTTTGAATTGACTTGAATTTTTTTTTTTTTTTGATATAGAGCAATTCAACAAGATTTCGACCCAACATGGATTTCGACCCTCATCGATTTTGATGAAATTTGACACATGTATTCTACTAGTGGTTGTGGGTAATATACCGTTTGCCGTAAGTCAAAGTAGTGCGTGGTTTAAGTTATACAGTGGTCCAAAGTTGGTTATTTTTTTTGAAGAGATGGCTTCCTTATCGATATCAAAACTTTGGATCGCGTCATCAGATTTTAATGGTATTTATATCATCTGAAAGTAAAAAATCAGCCCTTTCTGGGTAACATTGCAAGTTTTTGATATGATTTGATAAGGCTCCTACCAGATTTTAATTTTTAATGGATTTTTTCTCAATATCATTCACATCGTGAATTCTTTTCAAGAAAACCCAGTTTTATAGAGGTTTTTTTCGAACGCGTCCTACACATGAACGGACAATGATAAAAAAATAACAATTTTGGGAGAACCCATAAAACAAACGAATCTTTCGTTTTAGTCGGGAACGTCCGCAGTTTTTATTTTGAATCGACTCTAATGTATATAGATATGAATAAAAATATTTGTCCTTGCTGAAATAACGCAATACTTTGGAAAAATATCCGAAATTTATTAACCTATGGCCACCCTATACTGAATTTTTGATATTTTGTTGAGAATAACATAAGCTAAAATACAAAACAAAATAAAGAAAATTAACGATATGTTTTCAGGATATTCAAGGATTAAAATAATATTTATTTTTTGGAATCTTTGAATCACAAGGACATTCATATTGTCATACAGATGCGGAAACAGGAGGTGTAAATCTTTCAGATGATATCAATATCGTTAATCTGATGACGCGATCCAAAGTTATGATATCAATAATGAAGCCATCACTTCAAAAAAAACCGAGATAACCACTTTGGACCACTGTATAACTTGAACCACGAACTATTTTGAGCTGCGGTGAACATCATATTACCCACAACCACTAGTAGAATGTATGTGCAAAATTTAATCAAAATCGGCGAGGATAAAAATCTAAACCTATGGTTTTTGGGTCGTTTTCTGTTGGAATTATTTATAAAATTATTTTTTTCAATATGTTTTGGTTTGGCTATATTTAACAAAATAACATTTTCCTGTAATGTTACTGCACTTATACGAAAATCGACACCCTTTGTGCAATGCAATCCATGGTGGATGGTATATAAAATTAGGCCCGGCCGAACTTTACGCCGTTTTTATTTCTTTGGAATACCTCACTCTCTACATTGGAATTGTTTGTTCATAACATGTTATAACTGTAAAATGCACCGCATTAAACGGAGTAATGGAGGTATTTATGCTTTGTTACGTTCTGTTACGTGGCCATATAAAGGATTAATATTCTAAATATTAGGGGTTATTATTGGTATTTTCAGTCCTTGTGAGGGAGGAATTTTTCCCAGTCGCAATACTATCTTGGACTTGGCAGACAGATGGGTCTGATCTAAGACTAACCATAACAACAAATTACTTTGTTCTACATTGAACAGTAGGCTATAATAATTGTTATTAAGAAAATATGGGCAAATTAGGTTTTATTGAAACTACCCATCTCCGGCTACATATTTATTTGTTACAAAAATTCCCTGATATTCACCCCCCGATAATACTCGATCATACAGTTTTCATAGCACTGTGTAGATGAGAACAGAAACATTAAAACAAACTTTCCCAAGATGCGTATAAAACTTTTAAAACCCCATGAACATCTGTATGCACAATAACATTGTATGTATGAATAACATTTGCGTTAAAAAAACAACAAACAATAGCCATTATATTTTTCTTATGGTTATGTTAACACAAGGACGGACAAACGAAAAAAGTCAATGGAGATGGAGTCAAGGGCGGCCAAGCTGGAATTTCTCCACCCTACACCGCGAAGCCATCATCCTCGTTTTTAAGCATTAATGAACTTAACATGCCACTGAACCAATAGTAGTGGTTGCGAAGACATTGTGAAATACGATTTCGATGAACACTATTCGTTGCGAAAGTTAAAAGTAAAAAGTTATTTTTTATTTCGCAAAAGGAAAGGGAAATAAGAGCTCATAAAAGGAAATGAGCTCTTAAAACATATTCTGATGTGCAGACGTACACATGAATGTGGTGAGTAAGTAATAAAGAAGAGTGTTGGAATTTAATACGATTTTTTGTGGATTGTTTGAATCAATGCTCAGCTCAAGCTATTTTCAGTCACTCTGTGGTATGAGTACTCGTGTGCGTATACTTAATGTACGAGCAGGCGTATACTTCACGTGGGAATGCTAATGTAATTATTCATACGCAGAGTGGTACACACAATTTTAGAAATTAATTGTGAGAAATGGATTATGACGCATATACGACGCTACATATGTCATATTTATACTGTCGTTGTTGTATTCTCCACAGGAAGGGAGTAATTTAGAATGTAATTAGAGGAATAATTTTATTCATTCGTGGTTAGAAACCACACCCTTTTCTTAGCTCCAGCTACTACACGTGCTGACATTTTCTGTTCTTAGCATAATTCCAACATTCGTATGTCAGAACTTAAAAATAATTCAAAGTTAAATGAACTTCAATGAAGTCAAATTTATATATGAATTTGTGACAATGTATATGTATGTGAATTTTCACATTCGTAAGGGAAAGTGGTTTTAGTTGGAAGTTAAATTTAATTTGAATTGAATCAAAATGACAGGGAATGACATTACAGGAAGTCAAGTAGTTTGTGAGAAAAACGACTTTTAAACAACACCCAGTAAAAAATAAGTAAGAAATGTTAAAGTTGGGCGGGGCCGACTATATGATAGCATACAGGCCAGGTGTTTTCGTATCGATGCGATGATTTTGTGTAGTCCAAAATCATTGTTGCTGTGCCTAGAGAAAAATATAACAATCGTTTACATCGAGATTGGTTGTAATAAGTTTAATCTTGAGTTCTATATAAACAAATTTATCGTAAAATTTTTCGTTATTCTAACACGTTATTCTTATTTTTTTCTTTTTATATCAGCTGTTAGTACTTTTTGGAGCGACAGTACTTTTTGGAGCTGAACAAATCTGTGTACTCAGTTTTTCATTTGGTGATCATTTTTTCCTCTTACATGAATTTTAATTTCCAAAGGATTTTAAAAGGATTATTGAAACATCTGAATAATTTATTTTCGTATTTTTCCGAGTCATACGAAGGCGATAAATGAAATAGAATCATATCTTCTAATATCAGATGTCATGCTTAAGTTACAACGTAATTTACAACGTATTAACAAATTTCCCCTTAAAATAAAAATAAATAAACTTGAACTTTTTAAAGTGGAAAATTTGAAACAGTAATTTTTGGAACAAATCTGTTTAATGGCTTTGTACAATCTGTGATCCGTCATGTCCGTTCGTATGTCTGGCTATAAAAAGAAGGTTACTTTTAGTAGGGACAATGAAATCGAAAACTACTGCATAGATTTCGCTGAAATTTTCACAGTATGTTCTGCAATATCAGGGGCGGTTCAGAAATTTATTTGAATTAAATCCATCAAAATTAAGCATAAATTAATAAAGAAGATACTTTAATATATATACGACATTAATTAGAGTTATGTATATTTTCATAAATTAACAATAGCGAAGCATTGCCGGGTACGCTAGTTACTTACACGGAATTTATTGAAAATTGACAGATCGGTGATATTCACTCGACCCTTCTGGTAGCTCCCACACAAAATGCGAAGATCCAGGATTATAATAAAACCAACATAACGAGTACACGGATAGTCGAAATCAATTCGACATAATTAATCATTTCTCTCGAACTTTCTAGTATATCGCACAAAAACTTGAAATGTAGTAAAAAATAGAATAAAATAAATAAATAAAAAATAAAATAAAATATAAATTTACAAGTAAATATATTTGAATTTACATAAATAATTTTCCGTGGAAAGTTTATTCGCCACCGATATGATTTGAAGGCTTCATTGTTGATTATATCGTTCGTGGAGAGCCTAACCACACCTCGTAAAACTAATCATAATGTGTAGTCCTACCTATTTACTAGGAGGAACATACAAAGCCAAACAACAAAACTCAATTCTAATCCTTTTTATACCCACCCTCTAAGGATGGGGGAATATTCACTTTGTCATTCCGTTTGTAACACCTTGATATAGTCAGCAAAGACCCCATAAAGTTTATATACTCTGCGCCGTGGTAAAATTCTAGGACGATCTAGCCATATCCGTCCATCTTTTTAAAGCATGATAGCTTCCGAACAAAATGGGCTAGGAGGTTCAAGTTTTCCCTAAATGTGTCTAATAGTTGTAGATCGGTTGGTATTGAAATTGGTCGAAATCGGCCGACAGGAACAAATTTTTCCCTACCAAGGACTGTAATTACCCCCTAATATCTAGGTTATTTGTGCTTTTTTTTGAAAAATTTCGGTTTTATATGAAATCGAAATTTGTTGCGGGCATTTGTAGCGTGAAATTGCGAGTCAGTAGTGAAAATATTTAGCGGACGAAATGGGACAAAAAGGGATAAAAATGGTAACAACGATACGACATCAGTTAGAAACATGAAATTTGGAATGCGTAGATACGTAAAATAGAGGGATTTTTAAAATTCGTAATTTTAAGGGATACATTTGAATAAGAGGGATAAAAATGGTGCCAACCAACAGCTGAAGTTGAAATCATGAAATTCAGAGTATACATTGATCTGACTGTGAAGATGCATAACAAAAAGTTTTTATTTCGTAATTTATACTCTTATGTGGAAAATGGGGCAAAAGGGGATAAAAAAAGAATGATTTTTCAAAATTAGTACTTTTAAACCTCTGAAGTTGAAATTATGAAATTCGGTATATACATTCATCTGATTGTGAATAAGCGAAACAAAAAGGAAGTTTTCGAATTTTATTCTTTTAGGCGGAAAATGGGGCGTATGGGGATAGAAATGGTACAAACCAAACTGCAGCAGCTATAATAACGAAATTAGCTGTGTACATTGCTTTAACTGCGTAGACGTAGGCTGCAGCTAGACTCGGGAAATTAGATGTGTACATTCGAATGTGGGTGCGAAACATAACGGATTACAGTCACTTGGTCTGTATCTGAAAACATTTCTCCCTAATGGCATAATTGACAAAAACAAAAACGTTAATTAAAAGCTAATTTTTCACTCAAAATAAAATAAATATTTTTTCACAATTTTCTACTTAATATATATTCGAATCAAACCAAATTTTCAAAATATTTTGTGCTGACTTTTTTGGACTTATTTTCGATAACCATAATCGTAAACCATGTAAAGTCGACTGCCTCTAATCTACCGGTAATACTGTGGACTACACTCCGTAATGGAGGGTATAGAAGATTCGACCAGCAGAACTTAACGCCTTCTTACTTGTTAATTTTATAACTACTTACTCAGTTTCGAGATCATCATAAACTATGTTTAATTTTGTATAATTTTATTATTTTAAACTATTTTATTTAACAATTGTTTTAATTTATTATTTTGCAAATTAGAGGGTCGTAGTAGCAGCTAGAATGTCCGCTGTTCTATCTATCCCGTGTAGCGGCTGGTTTTTTTTAAATAAAATTGGAAAAATAAAGTTGGAAAAACATCGATTCTTTGCCACAACATCTAGCATCTCTCCTACATAACTTCCTTGGGTGGTCACTTGGGGCTTTATTTTTAATAGTATTCGTGTTTTGAAATACAATTTGAATGGTTGATTTGCATAATTTCAAGCGATTCCATATTTCACCAAAATATTTCTTCTCACTTCCAGCTGCGCCCATTTGGTTGGTACCATTTTTACTCCCTTGACGTTTCTACGCAATTAGAATTTCATCATTATAGCTGTAGTCGTTTAGTTGGTACTATTTTTATCCCTCTGTTCCATTCTATCCCTTGAAAATACTAATTTTGAAAAATCCGTTTATTTTCCGTGTCTATGCCGTCAGCGGAATGTATACTCCGAATTGCATGACTCTACCTGTGGTTATTTGGTTGGTAATATTTGTATCCCCTTTTTCCATTTTATCCCCAAAAAGTACGAACTTTAAAAAATTCGTCTATTTTCCGTGTCTACGCAGTCTGAGGAATGTATACTCCGAATTTCATGACTCTAGCTGCGGTCATTTGATTGGTACTATTTGTATCCCCTTTTTTCATTTTAACCCCAAAAAGTACGAATTTGTGAAAAATCTGTTTATTTGAAGTGCCTACGCAATCAGAGGAATGTTTACACCGAATTTCATTATTTTAGACGTACACGTTTGGTTGGTACCATTTTTATCCCTCCGTACCCATTATATTCCCTGAAAGTACGAATTTGGAAAAAAAAACTTTTTATTTTGCGTGTCTATGCAGTCAGAGGAATGTATGTATACACCGAATTCCATGATTCCAGCTGCTCCCATTCGGTTGGTATCATTTTTTTCATCATTCTAGCTGTAATCGATTAGTTGGTACTATTTTAATCCATCTGTTCCATTCTATCCCTTGATAATATTTACTAATTTCCAAAAATCAGTGTATTTTCCGTGTATACACAGTCAGAGGAATGTATACTCCGAATTTCATAACGCTAGCTGCTGTCATTTGATCGGTACTATTTTTATCCCCTTTTTTCATTTCAACCCCAAAAAGTACGAATTTTGAAAAATCTGTGAATTTTATTTGTCTATACAATTAGAGGAATGTATACACCGAATTTCATTATTCTAGGTACAGCCGTTGGATTGGTACCAGTTTTATCATTACCCATTAAAGTACGGATCTGGAAAAAATACTTGTATATTATGTTTCTACTCAATTAGAGGAATGTACACACCGAATTTCGTGTATCTAGCTAGTGTCGTATAATAAGTACCATTTTTATCCCTTTTTTGCCCCATTTCACCCCCTACAAATAAGAATCACTTTATGGTGCACGGTTTTGCTATAAGGGGAATGCGCATACAAAATATAATCAGACATTCAAAAAACATGCTTAAATATGCTAAAATATTAGCGATTATTATGGGTATTTTTAGTCCTTGTGAGTGAACATTTTTCCCTTTGGGTCGATTTCGCCCCGTTTCAATCCCATCCGACTTACGACTATAAGACGCATTTATAGAAAATTTGAACGTTCTAGCTCCTTTCGTTTATATGCTAGCGTGCTTTCAACAGGCGGACGGACATGGCTAGATCGTCTTAGATTTTGATGACGATCAAGAATATATATACTTTATATGGTCGATATTTCAAGGTGTTACAAACGGAATGACAAAGTTAGTATACCCCCATCCTGGAGGTGGAGGGTTTAAAAATGGTTACTTTTCCGCTATTATCCTCCAGAAATCAACAAAATGAAAGATATCAACAACATGTAGGTCGTATGTAGTCATTTGTAAATGAATTTTTTTAGTTTTTCGTTAATATTTTTCGAAGTTAGTCGTGAAATACGCTTTGTTTGGTACTTATTCATAAAAAGAGATTTCATACAAAACTACATCATTACATTTCTTCATAATGCTGCTGAACTCGCGCGGGATCCGAAATTGAGGTTGACTTTTGTCGGCCACTGTATAGATACTTCATTCAGCATGATTATATAGTATAGGAAACCCGCACTGAAATTATGGATAAAGTGATGTGTGTAAGTATAGTTATATGCAAATATAAAAATATAAGAAAGTATTAATTTAATTATAGAAATCAAAATATCGCTATTCTATGAAAGACATTTGGCGATTTTTTGTTACTTAATTTTGCATTTCAGGTGACGAAAGAACGTTACTATTTATATGTTGATATATTTAGAAAATTATAATAGTTTTCCGGAGAACGTTTCGTGTCCACAACCGATTCGATTTTTACGTGATAGGTGAGCCTAAGAACACTTCAAAAAACCCATCCTAGTTTGTATTGTAACTACAGTAAAATGCAAAGCCAAGTAATCCAACCCAATTCTAATCCATTTTTCATTCCACAAGGAACAGGTATGAAGCCAAAAACTTATAAAGAGTGATTTTTTTGAGGTTAGGATTTTCATGCATTAGTATTTGACAGATCACGTGGGATTTCAGACATGGTGTCAAAGAGAAAGATGCTCAGTATGCTTTGACATTTCATCATGAATCGTCTTACAAACGAACAGCGCTTGCAAATTATTGAATTTTATTATCAAAATGCGTGCTCTGTTAAGAAAGTTCATTGCGCGCTTCCATTTTATGGTCAGTTTAATCGACCCACTGAAGCGGCTATTCGGGCTATTGTGACTAAATTTCGCACCAAATTTACATTGTTGGACATTAAACCACCAACACGCTTACGTAGAGTGCGAACTGAAGAAAATATCGCAGCTGTATCGGCCAGTGTTAATGATGACCACCAATTTTCGATTCGTCGCCGTTCGCACCAATTGGGTCTCTGTTACTCAAAAACGTGGAAATGCCAAAATTGGACTAAGCGGATGGACCACCTAAGACGCAGCCGCGGTCAACATTTAAATGAAATTATCTTCAAAAAGTAAATGTCATGGACCAATCTAACGTTTCAAATAAAGAACCGATGAGATTTTGCAAATTTTATGCGTTTTTTTTTAAAAAAAAGTTATCAAGCTCTTAAAAAATCACCCTTTACGTATTATTAACAATCCAACTATACAAGTTTACTTTTTTGGTGTTCTTTTGAAGTTTACATAATAAACATGTGAATTGAAGTTTCAGTCGGTAAAGCCGACTGGCCCTCTGGTGGTGGAAACAAATGATAGTCGATAGGGAATTTTTGATTAGTTTAATTGTACCCTACAGCACTTCATCGAATATGCTATTATTAGTTAATTTGACGTCATACGTTTATAACGCTGAGAAATAATCAATTAATCGATACTTAAATGTGGGTGTAAATTTAAATATTGCGATATACTTAGGGTCACCAGCTGAGTCCATTGAACCATGTCTGTCTGCCCATCTGTTCGCTCTCATGCTCAAATAACATCTAACAAGTGTAGTCCGATCGCCGTGAAATTTGAAAATCGTATCAGCTTTAAATTAGCCCCCAAACAAATATTCCTCAGATTTCCAATATTAATGCTCTAGAATCCGCATTTTAGATTTAATAATGATGAATGATTTTAGAATCGAAAATATGTATGTGTTTTTTTTTTAAATACTAAACATTTTAGTATTTTTCAACCAAACCGACTGATCACCTGACGAACATATATGGCTAATGAGGCTCCTCAGGGGAATGATTTAAATATAAATAGGGTGCTCAGCTACTCCCCTGAAGCATTGAACTTTCGTCCCGAATAAGATGATATATATCCCCTTCTACCTTGTAGGGTGTACACATAAAAACGAAGCCAGTACATTGTTGCATCAACCAACAGCCAACACAGTTTTATTTGCTGTGGAAAAAGGGCAGAAAATGTTCATTTCGGGTGTGTTTTTTTTTGGTTCACTCTTCACTGCAACACATTATAAAGCAAACACAGGAGCAGCCTTAGGAAATTAAACTTTATATGCTGCTGGTATGTGTGTGTATATTTGTGTGTGTTTAAACCACAATATATGTATGTTCATATGCATGTGGGTATGTGCAACATAAGGTTCATTAAACTTTTGGCCAAATCTACTGCAATTCGAGCCAACTACAAGTCCAATTCAACACAATAGACCGCATACAATCTTACACAGACACAATCGAGTGTCAGCAGATATATGTATGTATACATGTGTGTTTGATGTTTCCAAGGATGTGTGTAAATCCCTATAGTAACAGACAAGATATGAACAGCGGGTATATGTATAACGTACGAGGGAAGGCGTGTTATGTGGTGGAATTCGAGAAGAAATTGTTTCAAATGCTATTCGAGGAAGGGAGGTTTTTTAAGAAGGTGTTGGGAAATCAATTGAGAACATAAAATCGTTTGTAGCAAAATTGAACACTCAATATATCCAGTTGTTTAAATATAGTTACCATAGATTTGGAGATAAATTTGGAATGCAAAAAATCAAAACAAATTTAAACAAGTAAAAAAGCAGGTTCGAATCTTTTATATCCCTCCACTACGGAGTGCACTCCACAGTATTACCGACAGATTAGAGGCTGGCGATATTAAATGGAAGTGAGGTGCCATATTTTTATACACGTTACGATAGTTTTTATAATTTCAAACAATCTATTAGAGTGACTTCTTTTGTGAGGAAGGAAAAAATGTTGTTGATTCTCTACTAAAATGAAAGATTGGTTTGTTTTATGTAATAACCTCAATAAATCAGGTTTTTCTTGAATAAAATTCACCATGAGGATGATATTGAGAAAAAAACCGCTGGAAATTAAAATCCGACCCGAGCCTTATCAAACCATATTAAAAACTTGCAATATGACCCAAAATAAAGGACAGATTTATACTATTTTAGTGCAATTTGTGATGCATTATGATGCAAATAACCCCAGATTTCAGTTTTTACATCACAATTAACCCACTGAGAACCAACAGTAAGAAAAAAATTGCGGCCCTTAATGGGTTACCAAATTCTAAACATTGTAATTGGTTATCAATTCTTTTCCAACGAGCCCCTAAAAACATAAATCGAACTGAAAATGTGGTAGTTATTGCAGTTTTTATAAAAAATGCAACACAAATTGCACAAAAATGTTAAAATTCTACCCTCTATTCTTGATTAAAATGCACGTTTTTGATATGGTTTGATAAGGCTCCGACCAGATTTTAATTTCTAGCAGGTTTTTTCTAAATACAATTCTCACCGTGAATTTTATTCAAGAAAAACCTGGTTTATAGAGGTTATTTTGAACGCGTTCAGCTCACGAACGGACAATGATAATATTTTGGGAGAACACATAAAACAAAGTAATCTTTCATTTTAGTCGGGAAAATCCACTACTTTTATTTTGAAGCCACTCTAATATTTATGTACACATCTTATTTCATGCTTTTAGCTACAGCCGTTTATCTTTTTTTATTTTGAACCTAAAAGTACGCATTTGGAAAATTCCTCTTTTATGCGAGCCGGACGAGTGTAAACACTTAACTACATGATTCTAGCCGCTTGGTTGGTACCAATTTTAACCCATTTTGATCCTAAAGGTACGAATGTCAAAAGACCAATGTACATATTAGCCGTTCGGTTGGTACCACTTTTATCCCCAATTGCCCCATTTTACTCCTAAAAGTACTAATTTCGAAAAAATCCTTAATGTATCGCGTCCATGCAGAGTACACATCCAATTTTATGACTTCAACTTCTGCGCTTTGGTTGGTACCATTTTTAACACCCTTTTTTTCAATTGTATCTCTCTATTTTACGTGTCTACGCAATTAGAGGGATGTACACACAGAATTTCATGATTCTAGCTGTTGTCGTATCATTGGTACCATTTTTATCCCTTTTTGTTCCAAAGGTACGAATTTTAAAAAATCTATCTATTTAACGTGTCTGCGCAATTAGAGGGATGTACACACCGAATTTCATGATTCTAGCTGTTGTCGTATCATTGGTACCATTTTTATCCCTTTTTGTTCCAAAGGTACGAATTTCAAAAAATTTGTCTATTTAACGTTTCTGCGCAATTAGAGGGATGTACACACCGAATTTCATTATTCTAGCTGCTGTCCTATCATTGGTACCATTTTTATCCCTTTTAGTTCCAAAGGTACGAATTTCAAAAAAATCTCTTTATTTTACGTGTCTACGCAATTAGAGGGATGTATGCACAGAAATTCATAATTTTAGCTGTTGTCGTAACATTGGTACCATTTTTATCCCTTTTTGTCCCAAAAGTACGAATTTCAAAAAAATACTTCTATTTTAGGTGTATATGCAATTAGAGGGATGTACACACCGAATTTCAGGGTTCTAGCCGTTGTCGTATCATTGGTACCATTTTTATCCCTTTTTGTCCCAAATGTACGAATTTAAAAAAAATTCTTCTGTTTTACGTGTCTACGCAGTTAGAGGGTTATACACACCGAATTCAATGAGTGTAGCTGTTGTCGTATCATTGGTACCATATTTATCCCTTTTTGACCCAAAGGTACGAATTTCAAAAACCTCTCTATTTTACATGTCTGCGCAATTAGAGGGATGTATACACAGATATTCATAATTCTAGCTGTTGTCGTATCATTAGTACAATTTTCATCCCCTTTTGTCCCAAAGGTACGAATTTCACAAAATACCTCTATTTTACGTGTCCACGAAATTAGAGGGATGTATGCACAGAAATTCATAATTTTAGCTGTTGTCGTAACATTGGTACCATTTTTATCCCTTTTTGTCCCAAAAGTACGAATTTCAAAAAAATACTTCTATTTTAGGTGTATATGCAATTAGAGGGATGTACACACCGAATTTCAGGGTTCTAGCCGTTGTCGTATCATTGGTACCATTTTTATCCCTTTTTGTCCCAAAAGTACGAATTTCAAAAAAATACTTCTATTTTAGGTGTATATGCAATTAGAGGGATGTACACACCGAATTTCAGGGTTCTAGCCGTTGTCGTATCATTGGTACCATTTTTATCCCCTTTTGTCCCAAAGGTACGAATTTCAAAAAATCTATCTATTTTACGTGTTTGAAATTTGTATTTTTGGGACAAAAAGGTATAAAAATGGTACCAATGTTACGACAACAGCTAGAATCATGAAATCATGGAGGGCCATGTAAGAGAGTCTCGTGCCATTTTCAGAACAAGCTATTTATGAACTTACATATTTTATAATAAATTTCAAAATGTAAATGTATAACCGCCTTCCCGTTCTACCCTCGCTTAACCCAAATGTCTGTACATGAACATGAACTCAAAAAGGCATTGCACGACGTCTTGATATACCACCCCATACATATACATATACACATGCACTGGCACGTACACAGAGACAAAGCCAGAGACAGAATTGCTGAGTATTCGTTGGTCTACGATAAAAGGCTCAACACAATCACACACACACACTCACAGCGACTCACACAAACAAATTAAGCACCGTAAATTGAACGGAAATGGTCGCTTGAGGCAAATATCACCTAAATTCATGTTTTGGACATAAAAAGAAGTCAAAGCGAAGAATTACACATCGTCCTATGGTGCAGAGCGTCAGAGAGAGAGGGGGAGCAAACAACAGACGGCAAGAACCTGCACACGATGGCTACTTTTTGTTACAATAGAAAAGTCTCGAAACCAAAGAATCAAATCATCCTCATCATCATCATCTTCGTCATGATGGACGATAAAACATTGGTTGAGGCTACGTGCGCCAGAGTCCTGGCTGCCTATGGCAGTTATTTCTTGGCTCCATGGCCAACAAATTTGTATCGTTTTGTTTGTGGTTTAAAGCAATGAAATTTCGAAATTGATGTGTGTGATTCAGGGAATGGAAGGATGATTGGGCTCGGTCTAATAAAACAAAAATTATTAAATTTTAAATATAATGATGTTGTTGCACATCTGGGAATTTAAATTCATACAAATAAAAATTTTATATTAAGGCTATTTTCAAAAAATTGATAAATCTGACACCTACTTAAATGAAATACTTGGGGTATTTTTCATTGAAAGGTAAACAAAAGATCTTATGAAATTGGAAAATGTTTGCCTCGAAAATAAAATTACTCATCGAAGTTATCTGACGCCAAAAAATTGGATGATATTAAAAATGGGTAGATGGGTTACGGTTAAAATACGGTACCGTAAAGAACCGATGTTATGTCTTGTCTTTGAAGTATTTTTGCCTCAAAAAAATTTACTAGGTAGTATTTGCCTCTAAAACTGGTCATCTGCCCACAGTGCACACGCCAGATAGAGCCAGAAACCGTCACCAAGGTTTTGGAAAATTGGGTTGACTTATGCGTTACTGCGAAGTCAGACATATGTTTTTGTGTTCCATAAATAATGGAAATGTTTGATCTTTCTTATAAACCAAAATTTCAAAGGAAATTACACCGCGCAACAAAAAACTGTTAATGCAGATAAAACAAACTATATTTCTATGAAAGTATTGGCCCAACATACTAAAACTGCATACTTAGTATTTTATTTCCTTTTAAAATGAATGAAAATTAAATTATCCCAAAAAATGCAAAATCAAATGTTGTCATATTGGAAAAAGGTTCCCTGGCCTTTGGTCGGTATTAAATATTATCTATTTATTCGAATTTTTATTTCAGCTAATCCACTCTACGTGGCTGAGTCCAGTAGCTACGTGCAAGAGCGGCCAAGTAAACCTTGACGAGAAAATATTTAAGTCCGACTGAGATTCGGCTACACAGGTAGCCTTTGTACCGCGGGGCCTTTTATTTGATTTGCAGCACTTATTTCTGTTGTTTTCATAAGTAATGACTTATGTCCATTTTTAGGATTTATAGTTATTATTTTTTAGTTGTTTTCGTTAATCTATTTTTTCATAGAATCTATTTATATATTTTTGCAAAAACAACATAGCTTAAATGTTTAATAAATGAAACAAAATTAAAATTATTATTTTTTAGTTGTTTTCGTTAATCTAATTTTTTTCTTAGAATCTATTTATATATTTTTGCAAAAACAACATAGCTTAAATGTTTAATAAAATATTTTGCAACTCTAACGACATTTGTTGACATACGATGTATTGTAGAATAATACTTATCTGAATAAAGACTTTTATTGTTATCTCTGCAAAGAATATCAAAATGTTTTTTACAATATTTTCATTTAATAATAGATAATTATAGATAGTAACTTATAAAGACATAATATAGATGTCAGTAAAAAAAATTAAAAAATATACATTACACAATCGTTAAAATAAAAATAAATAAATATACAATTTTAGTTATTTTAAACCAGACTTATAAGGCAATGTTGCCAAAACGTTATTCATTTATATATGGGGCATTCCACGACAAATCGGACAGTTCAAAAAAATATTTTTGATTTCTTCCATGTTTCTTATATTTTTTAGTACCCACAAAAATCACCACCGGTATACTTTGAGTTTTAATACCCTACACCTTTTCGTGGACAGGGTATTATAAGTTAGTTTTCGGCCAAATACCACCAAGAAATAATTGAGCTAGACACACCTTTAAGTATACGGATACATATTATATTTCAATAATGAATACCTACTTTGAAAGCGATCTATAAAGGTCCACTTTTTAATGTAGCGCCCCTAATTATTACCTCTTTAGGACCCACATTTTACATCGGAAGTTTTTAAAATTTTGCGGATTATATTATATTTCAACTAAGAATATATACTATGAAAGTCAAATATATGTGTCAATATTTTGGTATAACCCCCAAACATTCTACTCTAATATAGGCCATTCTACTCTAATACAGCTCTAGATCCCATATCGTGCATTGGATCTCGATACAAATTAGCATATTATGTCATATTTCAACTATGAATACCTATTTTGAATGTGATCTGTACGGGACCACTTTTTAATGTAGCGCCCTTACAAATGGCCCCATTTTAATTTTTACCCATCAAGGACGCAAATTTTACATTAGATTTTTTTTCAAATTTTGCAGATTATATTATATTTCAACTACGAATATATACTATGAAAGTCAAATATATGTATCCATACTTTGGAATAACCCAAATGGGGGCCCATTCTACTCTGTTACCCCATGTTGTTATAGGCCCCCTCTCAAATGTCGGTCCGATTCATCATATTACTACTGTATAATTTGTATTTGTCTGCCGGAAAATTGGATCAATTATCAATATGATTTACCATATTCGTTAAATATGACTAAAGATGAATTTATAGTATACTGTACAATGTATATGAACTACATAAAGTTGATCCCATGAAACTCCTGGGTTTAGTAATAAAACCGAGGTATATACGCAGGTGTAGGGTATTATATAGTCGGCCCCGTCCGACTTTAGCATTTCCTTGCTTGTTTCTGATTACATTTTTTAAAAATCGGTAAATAGTAGTTCTTTTTTCAGTCTTTTGCTCATAACTTCGTCAATAATGGGCCGAATTGGATATTCGTTTTTTTAATATTTTTGTTTATTGAAGTACTTTTCAGAAAAAATATTGAAAACAATATTCACAATGTTGTGGTATACACATTTTGATTTTTTTATATTTAAACTTTATTTTTTAATTGTTTGTATTGCTCGATTTTTTGTATTTAAACATCTATTTATTCTGTCAATTTTGAGGCTTGGTTGAAAGTGAGTCTATAATGGAAAGCCAAAAATAAATTAAAACTTTACTTATTAAATTGTTTGTGCTCTTCGATTTTCTCGATTTTTTTAGTAAACATCTATTTACTCTGTAAATTTGTATCCTACTAACTGTAGCCGTTTAGTTGGTACCATTTTTATTCCTTTTTTCACATTTTAACCTTTAAAATTACAAATTTGGAAAACATACTTTTATATTGTGAGGAATGTCGAGTTTCTAGCTGTTGTCGTTTGATAGATACCATTTTTATCCCTTTTTCACCCTCAACAAATAAGAATAACTTTATGGTGCACTTTTTTCTATAGGGGAAATGTGCATATAAAAATTCCAAGCAAATATAGACATATATAAGCAGACAGACATATTGAAATACTCTAAATATTAGGGGTATTTTAGTCCTCGGTCTCAAGTCGATATTTCAAGATGTTACCAGCGGAATTATACACTTAATATAACCCCATCCTGTGGTGGAGGGTATAAAAGAATATCCGTAACAAATTTTTCGGTTGCTTTTAAGCATTAGTATGTATCATACAACAAGTAAACTTTTAGGTCTAGGACACATTTTTTGTTGCATATCGTTATTAGATAAACCTACTCTTTTTTGGTCGATTTTTCACTTTGTTGATTTTGCATTTATTATTTCTGGACGCTTTTTCTTTGGGGCCATTCTACATGGCTCCGATACGAGGGGTGTGGGGGTAACCTCAAATAAATAAGCTACCCAATAACACAACAACCCACCTTGATTCAGCGTCTGTATCGGAGTAAGCGGCTTTAATTTGAAATTATATATTTTTTCAAGGCTAATAATCAAAATATCATGTGTTGCGAAAGATGTTACTCAGTTTTTAGTTCACACAATTTTATGTTAAGCACACCTTAAGTTCACTCAAAATTATCGTAAGTACACCTTTTTCCTTATATTAATTTTCCTCCGTTTGAGTAAACGTTTTCTTGGCTTAAGATAAGACGCCGTTTGAGAAAAAATTAAATAAAATTTAATTTTAAAGTAAAATATTTTTAGCGGAGTTCATATTAAATCATTGGCATCATTATCGCGTACAGCTCATTGCTCTAGAGAAAGTCCCCTTTGTAGAAATTTTTGCATTTGTATTCTTAACCTTAGCCTGAAAATACATCCGATAGGAACTTATTATAGCAACACTCAGAAAAATAGCATTACTAAATCTAAGTAAAAATTATACTACAATTTAGTTCAATAATTTTACTCCAGTTCAGTAAAAATTTCCTTAAAAGTAGGAAAATTAACTGAGTATGAGTAAAGTTTCCTTCATTCAAAGCCATAGTAAATAGTTCATTTACTAGAAATAGGGTAGTAAATTTACTTAAAAACATTTCCTTGGATCTAAAAAAAAAATTTTACAATTGAGTAAATTCATACTTGTGTGGAAGAATATTTCTAAGGTTTTAAGTAAGAAAAAAATCTGAAATTTTTTGAATGGGAAAAAATCCATTTAGAAAATGTTAACTAAGAAATGTGTTTTTTCCTAAAATTAAGTTAATATGTTTACTGAAATTTATGTCGAGTTCTTAATACATTTTAGTATTAATGAACTTATACAAAACACTTGCAATTGTTTAGAAAATGAATATTGAATATTAATCAAAGAAGTAATTATCGCACTACTTTCAAGTAAAAGTTTGAACTTCTCTTTTGTATTTGTTCAGCTTGAGGCCATAGGAAAAACTGGTGTTGTTTGTTTTATTTTATTTTATTTTTCCCAATATTTCGGTTGCCTTCGTCAACCATCATCAGGGGTAAAACACTAAACAAAAACATATTTAAATTATAACAAATGTAAACTATAAAAATCACGAAACAATTTTACAAATAATTACATTAAAAAATAATTAGCGTCGTCCTGTTCGTCTGCACAAGTTATTGTCAGCTAAAAGTCATGTTTTGTTTTCGTCTGTATTTTTGTACAATATGACGATAAGCTTTCGCACAGTTTTCTGTGTCCGTTTTGTAATTTATTCTCTTATCCATGGGAACGTCAATAATGTGTAATACTTCGAGAGTAAATCTTCGTTTATAGTTTCTCTCTTCTGCAAGTATTTTTACGTCTTTAAAATTCAGCGTGTGCCCTGTCAGAGTACAGTGGGCCGCAAGAGCAGTTTTTTGCTCTATTGGCCTGTCAGTAGCTTTTTGGTCAGATTTATGTGAGGAAAGTCTAGTTTTAAGTTTGGTCTTGGTAGTGCCAACATATACCTTTTGGCATATGTTGGACTTGTCTCCATTACATGATATCTTATAAACATCATTAGACTTGTCCTCATTCTTTATCTTAGACTTAGTTCTACTGAATAGCTTATTTACTGAACTATTTGTCTTAAGTGCTAATTGAAATTTGTACTTGATATAAACGCCAGCATTTTTGAACCTTTCTAAGAATCCTTGTATATATGTCAGTGATTTATATATCTTCCCCTCTTTTTCATTGCTATGTTCAATTGGTTTCCTTTTAGTGTATTTATTGTAGTGTATTGTATTGTATTGTATTGTAGTGTATAAGGTCGTTGATTGTTTGTTTTAGGAAGTCATTAGATCTTAGAATTTTCTTAATTTTGATCTCGTTGTCTGTGTGAAATGACTGGTCACTTATATTAAATACCCTATTTATAAAGTTCGTCGCTGTATTGATAATTATTCGTCTTATTGGTGATTGGAATAGAAGTTGATCAGTCTTCCAAATGACGTTGGCTTCTGATACCAATCCAATTTCAACAAGTTGCCTTGTCTATGAACAATCAAGTCCAGATAGGGGAGTTTATTGTCCTGTTCCTTTTCCATGGTAAATTGTACTTGTCGAACGCATTTTAATGTCAACTTCTTCTCTTTTTATAATCCCAAACAAGTCGTCTACATATTTTGTTATAATTCTATGTTTTATTGTTAATTTTCCTATTGAAGCGTCTAATAGTTCTTCCATAATTATATCAGCAATCACAGGGGAAGCTGGAGAGCCCATTGGCATTCCTTTTCTTTGTTCATAAATGCAGTCATTATATTTGAAATATCTGGTGTCCTTGATGCAGAAAGTTAATATTTTTTGAAATAAGTCCTTTGGCATTTTTGTAAAATTCTCTATTTGTTCCCATTTTCTTTCAATTGTCTTTATAGCTAGGTTAACTGGAATGCTGGGGAATAAGGACACCACGTCAAAGGATATAAGGATTTCGTTGTCATCAATATACTTTGAACTTGATATGATGAGATATTGCTTTAGCGCTATAGGAAGTTAAATTTTCCTAAATTTTAGTTCATTTTAACTAATTATAGGGTTCACTTTTTTCTGAGTGAAGACATACCAATATCACATTTGTAACATTCGGGTTTAAAACTTCCTGCGCATCCCTCGCACGCAGGTATTTAACAGAGTTGAAAGGCACATTAATCTGGTCATTAAATCACAATTAACCTCCGCATTCCCAGCCGGTTTTACTTAATGTTCATCACTATAAATAATTGTTGAATATTTAATTTAAAAATATAATCACAATGGATACATACTGTTCATAATCAATCCATTTTTATCACATCGAAACAAACCTATCACAAATTAATACAGAAAGATTTAAAAATTAATCGTTTTATTGACATCATGGCGCTATTATAAAAAAGCTCATTAATTTATGCAAATTAAATTGATTTTTTTGTTGTGTATATACTTTGCTTTGAATTTAATATTACTTTGATTTATGAAGTGTAAGTAATGCAAGTGGCAACATTTTCTACTTTGTGGGAATATGAGTATGTGGAATAGGAAAGTCTAGATAAACCTTATGTATTTGCGTAATTAAAAAGGAAAAATTAACTTTGTGGTGGGACTTAATGGTTCATATCGGGAGATGAAGCTGATGTTCAACTTCTAACAGTAAGAGTTGGCAGATCGACTCGAGGGAGACTGTGTATGCACTTGTGCGAAAGGGTGTGTCTTTAAATTTGATGAGGATTTAAAGAACAGGGTAAACCGAAAGACTTTGTATTACTTGCTGAGTCGATTTAGCGATATCTGCAAGATCAATATTGCTAGCAGATTTCAATAATTTGTATACCCTCAACAGTGTAACACTTTAACTTATATTACTCCTTTTGTATATTTTTATTTATTTCATATATATTTCTATTTTAATATTTCTAACTTTCCCCCTTCTATGAAGCAAGTTCCAACATTTTTTTTTCGTTTTTAATACTGAAATTTAAATTATTAGATCCTTGCACATTTACTTAATAACCTAATTTCTTTCGTATGAGTTATTCCACGCCGTATTTATTATACAAACACAAGATGCATATGGTACATATAACAAATACAATCAACTTTTTTATATCAATACAAAGTTCCTGTCAGCCGTAATGGAACACACTTCCCATGTGGCACGGCCATGTAGGGAATGCACTGGAGCAAAAATTGTCTGACACAAAATGGGATAATGCAAAAATATGAACAAAACGGATGCCACGCACATACCAACATACGAGTAAAAAAGACAAACGCTGCGAATAAATATGAAACAGCAAAGCATAAACTACTAAATGTACATATAAACCCTAGGTCGTATCGAACCAGGAAGGAAAGGATAAGAGACAACCTCTGTCATTTTCAAACATTAGTTTACAAACATTCTGCCTAAGGATAATTTTTCTGAAGAATTTTGTCGAAGGTACATAACACTGTCCAACTAATTAAGAATTTTTTATTGGAACAAAATTATTTTTGCAAAATAAACTTATAGTCCAGCTGGTCTGAATTTCGCTTTATAGTGCGTCAAAGTTTTAATTTTTGGGTCGAAGGGAGCATTAGTTCAGCCTTTATATACCCTCCACCATGGATTGCATTCCACAGAGGTTGTCGGTTTTCGTAGAAGTGCATAATATTACAGGAAAATATAATTTTTTTAATATAGCCAAACCAAAACAAATACAAATATTGAAAAATTAATTTTATAAATAAATATAATATTTTAATTATTTCAAACCACGCTTATAAGGTAATGCTACCAATACGTCAATTCAAAAAATAAATATTCTTATATTTATATTTTCAAAAATATTTTCAAAGCCATAAATATTGGTAGATAGTGGGTGCTACAGTTGGTTGTATTTCCATTCTATTTCAATTCCAAAATACAAATTTTGAAAATCCATTATCAGACGTACGTAGTGCAAAATAACCTAACTTCATGATTCAACCAATTTTTGCCGTAAAAGAAAAAGTACGAATTTGGAAAAAAACTTTTTATTTTGCGTGTCTATGCAGTCAGAGGAATGTATACACCGAATTCCATGATTCCATTTGGTTGGTACCATTATTACCGCCTTGACGTTTCTACGCAATTAGAATTTTATCATTCTAGCTGTAGTCGTTTAGTTGGTACTATTTGTATCCCGTGAAAGTTCTAATTTCGAAAAATTCGTCTATTTTCCGTGTCTATGCAGTCAGAGGAATGTATACTCCGAATTTCATGACTTTAGCTGCGGTCATTTGATTGGTACTATTTTTATCCCCTTTTTTCATTTTAACCCCAAAAAGTACGAATTTCGACAAATCAGTTTATTTTCCGTGTCTACACACTCAGAGGAATGTATACTCCGAATTTCATGAATCTAGCTGCGGTCATTAGATTGGTACTATTTTTATCCCCTTTTTTCATTTTAACCCCAAAAAGTACGAATTTTGAAAAATCCGTGTATTTTACTTATCTTTGCAATCAGAGGAATGTATACACCGAATTTCATTATTCTAGTTACAGCCGTTTGGTTGGTACCATTTTTATCCCTCTATTCCTATTTTACCCCTTAAAAGTACGAATTTGGAAAAAATACTTTTATATTATGTATCTACTCAATTAGAGGAATGTACACACCGAATTTCGTGTTTCTAGCTGTTTTCGTTCAATATGAACCATTTTTATCCCTTTTTTGCCCCATTTCACCCCCTACAAATAAGAATCACTTTATGGTGCACGTTTTTACTATAAGGGGTATGCGCATGCCAAATATCAAGCAAGTATAAACAGACATATTCAAAAAACATGCTTAAATACGCCAAAATATTAGGGATTATTATGGGTATTTTTAGGCCTTGTGAGGGAAACATTTTTCCCTTTGGGCCGATTTCGCCCCATTTCAATCCCAACCGATCTACGACTATAAGACACATTTATGGAGAATTTGAACGTTCTAGCTCCTTTCGTTTAGATGCTAGCGTGCTTTCAACAGACGGACGGACGGACGGACGGACATGGCTAGATCGTCTTAGAATTTTATGAGGATCAAGAATATATATACTTTATAGGGTCTCAGGTCGACATTTCAAGGTGTTACAAACGGAATGACAAAGTTAGTATACCCCCATCCTGGAGGTGGAGGGTATAAAAAGTGTTATAAAAGTTAGTATATAAGTATAAAAGTTAGTATACCCCCATCCTGGAGGTGGAGGGTATAAAAAGTGTTGTAAGTTAATGTTTCAGAGAATTGTTATTGCGGAAGTATATTGTGGAATTTTACGAGGACCCTTTTTTGTGGATCTTAACCCTGTAGTTCGATTCTTTATGGGTCAATTTGACACTTTTTCGAGAAAATTAAAAAATTCAACCAAAAGTTTAACCAATATGTTATAAATAATAATAAGCGTTATAAATTTAAATTTTCATGTCACGCATAAGATAATCATTCATTGTTCTACCGCATTTGTCAAAAAAATGGTCTTCGACTAGTTATAATTCAAATTTTATTATGCTTCCAATGTAGACGATTCGCTGCAGATTTTTAAAATATTTATTTATTTAATATTCCTTCAGTAAGTGCCGCAAAAAATCCATCCTTTCCGCAACAAAGAGCTTTATAGTCGGTTTATGGCTGTAAAAATTGATCGGAGTCCAAAAGTGGAGAACAACAGGTTGAATAATACTTCGCTGTACAAGCGAAATACTTCTAAGTAAGGTTACAGCTCCAAAAAAACGCAAATATTGTCTATAAGACTTTAAATAAAATTGAACTCACTGTAGAAGCAACCGTTAGAAGAACCGCAGTATTACTAAAACGTCTACGTTCCGACAGCGTCGAAAATGTAAAAAAAGACGACGACTGGATAGTGGTTCAATATCGATGGCCCCGATGGCTATAATTACTATGACTTCGGAGAGAATGATTAATTTCTAAGTTGACATCATAGCAAAGAGGAATTAATAATGGTTTGGGATGCCATACTAGGATGGCACTTAATATTTTGGAAGTTCCATACGGGATGTTATTAAGCTTCATGAGAAACAAATATAGGATTTCTTTTAGCTCATTATTTTTTATTTTATTTTTTTTTCGTTTGTATTTTTTTGGTCTGTAATCAATATTTGATTTCAACTGGGATATTGTCCTGGCTCAAGACAATTTTGCATCTATATTTAATAGAATGCTAATTTATTTACAAATGGCATGGTGACATTTATTACTTGGCTGCAGATTAACACTATCATTGATTTCCACCCTGTCAAAGGTTTCCTCAGGTGGCTTTAAGAAAATGATTCTCACAAACGAAACGAGAAGCACAACACACTTGCCGAATATCCGTTTTTAAAAAATCGCACCAAGTAATAAAGCGCATGTACAAGCATCTTTTAGTTGTATATGTAAGTATGTGTATATGCAGGTATAGTTACCCAGCAATACTTCTGCCGTGCCAATACTTCGTCGTGTGAAGTTATTTCAAATGTTTAAGCAAACCTAGAATGAGAAAAAAGTTGTTCTCAGTGATTATTGTATCAATTAACGTTAGCTGACATAGACGTTCAATTTAATGACACGATCTAATTCAGAGTACGCCAATGGACGTGTCTGCACGTTCGCTTAAATGGATTTTGAACAATGTTTAGGAACACGTTTCGCATGAGTTTGATTTTTTTTTTTGATTAATGCAGAAGGTCGGCATTTCAACGGCGATTTTGCCATTGACACTTTCAAGCAAGTGTTTTGAATATAATTGTGCAGGTTCGTCGTTCTGCAACTCAAAGCGCTTGATGGTAATTAATTTAAATGTCGCGATGTTTTCCACAAAAAGGAACGTGGAAGTGTTTTGTAAAAATCACCAAAAAATCTTTAACAGACAGCGGATTTTTATTCAAATTATATGTTCTATCTTTGCATTTTTAATCTATGCAACTTATGCTAACATAATATTGGTTATATCGATTTTTTAATATTGAGATCATGGGAATCATTTGTGTGAAGCCGTCGTTCAATTATAACAATCCTCTCAAAATATACTTTTGCATAAAAATCGCCCGTCTAGTAACTATTCGGTCTAATTTCTCCAAAGTCTTTATGTGGGGCATCGTATATTCATTCCGAGCGATCAATTTACGTTATTGCACCACCATGATCACCGGCACAGTTCTTCGACAGTTTGCACGTTGGAATTTCTTTAATATGCGTATTCAGTGGCAATTTGATTGCTGAATGAGCAGTTCGACCCTTGTCAACAACTTAGTGGGTAAGATTTCTGCGAGAGAATCGTAGCCAAAATCTACACGATCAAGATAGCTCCAACGTGATCGTACAGAGGATAATCACTACAATTCCATCGTTCAAAACGTTCATAAGTGTCGTACGTTAATTGCCGATTTAACAGCGGAGCTTGCTCTCAAAATGTCATCATATTCGTGCTTTCTTTAAGAAGCGTTTCTTCGGTATGCTATTCGGTAGTTAGTAATCTGGTATTAACAGAAGCTGCTGAGGCGATAGTCTGATGTTGTCGACATAATATTCTCTAGAAACACAATCCTCCAATTCAATGTTTTTCGAAGCCATTATAGCATATTCGATCAAGGACACACGGTTTGGAGCAACGTATGACAACACAAACTGAAACAAGTAAGAAGGTGTTAAGTTCGGCCGGGCCGAAACTTATATATACCCTCCACCACGGAGTGCATTCCACAGTATTACCATCAGATTAAAGGATTTCGACTTTACATAGAATTGCAGTACCATATTACGAAAATTGTGATATTTGTATGCACATTACTATACTTGTTTACTATTTCAAACTAAAATGTATACTTATGCGCACTGTTTAAAATCGACTACTATATATAAATAAAATGCTGTAATTGTGAAAGTGAAACTGCCTAAATATTAGGCGATTGTCAGTCGCCATTAGGAAGAAGCATTTTCAGATACGGACAAAGTGATAAGAAAAGTATACATTTTATAGATTCGCCCCATCATCCGTCCAAATGTACAAATTTCGCAAAAAAAAAACCTTTTTTCGTGTCTTCATAGTTAGACTGTATACACCAAGCTACAAGAGGAATGTCCGCAACAAATTTTAACTGTGTGAAAATCAGAAATTTAATTAATAAGCCAAGGCTACCTATATTTGTATACTATATATATATATAATGGAAATAACACTTCAATTAATGAAGTAAGTATAAGGCAGCAATCATAAATACCCTTAATATTGGGGATAGAGAGAGTATTTTTAGCTACAGTCGTTTGGTTGGTTGTATAATTTCAAAATTTTAAATTTATAAATTTTGAAAATACCTTATCTCTCACGTACACAGTACAAGTCAACTTCATGATTCCACCATTTTTGTTCGTAAAAGCAACAAAATAAAGTACGAATTTGGAAAAAAAATATTTTACGTGGATATGCAGTCAGAGGAATTTATACTCCGAATTCCATGATTCTATCA
The DNA here is from genome assembly GCA_947397865.1 of Polietes domitor. Classification (NCBI taxonomy): domain Eukaryota; kingdom Metazoa; phylum Arthropoda; class Insecta; order Diptera; family Muscidae; genus Polietes; species Polietes domitor. The sequence goes on from OX377620.1 coordinate 12,011,724, forward strand.
GCGGCCATTTTGTTGGTACAATTTGTATCCCCTTTTTTTGCAATTTATCCCTTAAAGTGCGACTTTCGAAAATCAATTTCTTAGTTAACGTGTCTATGCAATTAGAGGGATGTACACACCGAATTTCATCATTCTAGCTGTAGCCTTTTAGTTGGTACTATTTTTATACCTCTGCTCCCATTGAACGAATTTGGAAAAACCTTTTTATTCTTCGTGTCTACTCAGTCAGAGGAATGTATACAGCGAATTTCATGGTTCTAGTTGCATCCATTTGTTTGAGACCATTTTTATCCCCTTTTTCCATTTAACACCCTAAAAGTACGAATTTCGAAAAATTATTTATCGAATTTATTTTATGTGTCTACGCAATCAGAGGAATATATACACCGAATTTCATTATTCTAGGTGCAGCCGTTCGGTTGGTACTATTTTTATCCCTCTATCCCCATTTAGCCCCTTTAAAGTACGAATTTAAAAAATACTTTTATATTATGTATGTACTCTATTAGAGGAATGTACACGACAAATTTCGTATTTCTATCTGTTGTCGTGTGATAGGTACCATTTTTATCCCTTTTTGTCCCATTTCGCCCCCTACAAATAAAAAAAAACTCTATGGTGCCTTTTATGCTATAAAGGGAAAGCGCATTGCAAATATCAACTAAATAAAGGGTGATTTTTTAAGAGCTTGATAACTTTTAAAAAAAAAAAAACGCATAAAATTTGCAAAATCTCATCGGTTCTTTATTTGAAACGTTAGATTGGTCCATGACATTTACTTTTTGAAGATAATTTCATTTAAATGTTGACCGCGGCTGCGTCTTAGGTGGTCCATCCGCTTAGTCCAATTTTGGCATTTCCACGTTTTTGAGTAACAGAGACCCAATTGGTGCGAACGGCGACGAATCGAAAATTGGTGGTCATCATTAACACTGGCCGATACAGCTGCGATATTTTCTTCAGTTCGCACTCTACGTAAGCGTGTTTGTGGTTTAATGTCCAACAATGTAAATTTGGTGCGAAATTTAGTCACAATAGCCCGAATAGCCGCTTCAGTGGGTCGATTAAACTGACCATAAAATGGAAGCGCGCAATGAACTTTCTTAACAGAGCACGCATTTTGATAAAAAAATTCAATAATTTGCAAGCGTTGTTCGTTTGTAAGACGATTCATGATGAAATGTCAAAGCATACTGAGCATCTTTCTCTTTGACACCATGTCTGAAATCCCACGTGATCTGTCAAATACTAATGCATGAAAATCCTAACCTCAAAAAAATCACTCTTTACAAGCTAATATGTTCAAAAAACATGCTGGAATACTCTAAATATTAGGGGTATTTTCAGTCCTTGTAAGGGAAAAAATTTTCCCTCTGGACCGATTTCGCCCACTTTCAATCCCAACCGATCTGCAACCATAAGACACATTTAGGAAAAATTTGAACCTCCTAGCTCATTTCGTTCGGCCGCTATCGTGCTTTCAACAGACAGACAGACAGACGGACGGACGGACATGGCTATATCGTCTTAGAATTTTACCACGACCCAGAATATATATACTTTATGGGGTCTCCGATGAATATTTCAAGGTGTTACAAACGGAATGATAAAGTGAATATACCCCCATCCTGGAGGTGAAGGGTATACAAATTCTAAATATCAACATTCGTAATATCAACAACATTTTTCTAATGCTAATGTCCTGCATTTTTTTGATTGGCCTATCCACAACACATTATTCTTTTCGTCAGCTGGAGATTTCCGTGGAATCGCTCGTAATATAAATCGAAAATGACCCTCCAACAGAATCATTGAACCATCAGTGCGCCATAGTACACTCCTCCGGACCGATATAACCTTGGCCACCTCAGATCTTTGAAAGGTTGCACTATGGAGTTTCGTTCAGTCTTCAAAGAACGCAGCTTAAATTCATCATGTTACAAGCATAACATCAATTTTGTGATCGAATTTTTTCCAAAATTGGTACGATCGATAAAGATTGTCCGGTTCCACCGAGAGCGTCCAAGAAGAAAATCACTATAGTTCAATCGTTCAGTAAACATCTTATTCTCGCAATGCATCGCAATGTGAATTTTCAGAAATGTCCTCTTTGTATTTGGTTTACGAATTGGTGAAAGTATATGAATTAGGTGTATCTGGATATCTCTGTTTATTTGTAGGACTGACTACGAACTGGAATTATGTACCAAATAAAAATGAATCACAAAATATGTCCTTCCTCCCGTCAGTTCTGACAAAAAGTGCATAAAATATAAAGATTTTTTGGATTTTGTCTGAATTTTCTTTATAATTATTTGACTTTTCTTTATAATTTTCTGATTTTTTGTCTTCCGACAACTTTCGCAGAATCATAACTAACATATGCGAAATTCTGAATATCCATTGCTTGAATAGAGACTTATAGCCTTGAGTTCATTTAAAAATTCTATAATTCTATTTGTTTTTTTTTTGTTGTATGATGATATCGTTTGCTTTAAAATGTTGTTGTCACGACATGTTTTTAATATTTCTTTCATTTTTGGAATAGTTCTTGATTTTCGATACGACCTTGGGCACATGCTCTCATATTTATACATGTACGCGGGTATAATACAATTTGTTCACATTGTGGTTAAATGTCTACAAAACGAGAAAAACTGCAAAGAAAATATTCTAAATGCTAATAAACGCGGGCAAGAAGTCAACAAAAAAAGAAGAAGAAAAAACGGAAAATAGCTAAAATAAATGAGAAAATATGTGTGAGTGAAATGTGTCAGACCGAGTAGCGGGTACGCCAGAAATGGCGATGCTAACGACGCTGATGATTGTGGCGCTGCTGATGGCGATGGTGATGTTGATGATGATGTATGCATGACGTACATCAAGTAACATCGTGCAGTGATTTTCTTCCTGCATGTTCGTCATCATTCGTTCATGTTACAAAGTCCTTTATAAGTCATCCTTACATGCCACAGCACCAAGTGCACACATGTCCTGACTGGGGCTGTAGCTTTTTGTTCTTCGCGATGCTGCCAGACAGCTAAATTCCAACAAAAAATAATAATAATACAAAACTGCAGAAATAATGGCGACAACAAAATGTACAACATTAGAGATTTTTTTATTATTCTTAATATTACAGAAATAATGTAATACAAGGACTAGACACAGCGTTCAAAACAAGGATATGTACACCATTTAGTCGTGAGATCTAAAAAAACTAATAAAATTAAATATTCCAGACAGAAAGACAAAGTTAATATTCTCTCTATTCATTGGAAATAACTTAAGAGACTGGAAATAAAGCATTAGAAATCAAATATTAATAAATATCCAAATAAAATAATAAAATTACTTTGAATCAAAATGGATTCATTTTGTATTGTTCTATGTTTTTTAATTTGCAACATCGCCTTATTCAATTTTCTTTATTTACTCTTCTCTTGCAGAATTATCCAGGCCACTCCGCTCCGCTGCGCCCAACCCATCCCTATCCCCGCCACAACATGACACCTGCCTTGCATCAGCAACAAACGCCACTGGGCTCCTCAACGTCCATCGAAGACAACGAATCATTTGACTACCATGTGGCTGCCAGCACGGGCAATCAGAAAATGGACATATCCGATCTGGTGACCAAATGGAAAGATGTCCCCGATAAATACTATTACATTATTGCTCAATACTTAATCGGCAGCATCAATCAGACGGACGACATTGACCACTTCAATGGGCCCGTCCTAAAGGCCAGCATCAAGAATGTCTACTGGCTTTTTCTCATACAATATGCGGTGCTGTCCATGCTGGGCATTGTAATGAATATAGCGATTATAGCGTACCTGGTCTACCATCGCCTGTACCGGGATGTGACCCAGGCGTTCATTATCAATTTGGCATTCTGCCATTTTATCCAGTGTGCCGTGGTGTTGCCCATCTCGCTGATGGTGATGTTAATACACAACTGGATATTCGGGCAGTTTTTATGTTTCTTCTTGCCCATGTTGCAGGTGAGTTAATTAAGATGCTCGTTAAATGATAATGCGCGGAAGCAAACAAAACAGCAAACAACCACTACTGGTAACTGGTGGAGTTGTTTTCTTGTTTTCCTGCTGCTGTTGGACACCGGGGAGTATGATTTATTTGGTTTATGGTTTGGACCCAATAAATATTATTCATACGCAGGGTGGCCAAGTGGCAATGTACGACGAGATATAGGGTGTATAAATGAAGGGTATGTTAGTCGTGTTTCTGACACGTTATTGCAGGTCAAACAAATTTGCAGATTAACAATATAATTTAATTTTTAATTAAATTAAATTCATTTTGAAATTACCAGCGAATCCACATATCGAGTATATATATGTGATATAAAAATGTCCGAAGGGAAATCCAATTGGTTCTATTTTTATAGCAGTTGTTTCTTCAGAAGAATCATAAAAATGCACATTTGCTGAGTAAGTAGAGGTGATATTAGTGAAGCGTGTCTATGTTTTTAGGAAGATCCATAATAACATGAGCCTAAACTAAATTGCAGAGAAATTGTGAATAGAGCTGCCAAAAAGTGTCTAAAATTGCGCCTACAATAATATGCCAAAAATAAAAATTGTGAGTGCTAGATTTTAAAAATTGAGTAATACTAAGACAGAAAGTCAACCCAAAATAATATGGATAAATTTATTTAAAAATATTACCAAAATTCTGATTTTTGTCGATGGTATCATTAATATTTATACTAGAGTTCAACCGATTTATTAACTTCGACCTTCCGCCAAAATGCGGTAATCGGACACTAATTGGCCTTCAGCAAAAAAGCATATTTAGGATTATGAATACATATATTTCGATTCAATATCGCTTTTTATAATGATGTTTATATATATATTCTCTTTTTCTTTATATCCTTTAATATAATCTAAAATGTATATCGAGGGCTTATGTTCAAAAGTGGATATGGCCAATCTATTCTCAGATTTGGATGTCATCTGTCATATAAATTATAGAAGAAATTTTTTCAAAATTTGGCTATCACCTCACACGTTAATTTGTGACTGCAAAAGTGGCTATGAACATCAAAATAATATAAATAAAATAGTTAAAAAATGGAGCAGCATATAACCGAAGGTTGTAATTCGCTACAACGATTTTGTTCAAAGCATTTTTCTAGATTTAGCCATATCGCCTTATAAAATTCCATAAATTCGCTGTCAATAGCATTTTGGTTCCAAAGTTATCAGTCTAAAATATGAAAAAAAAATGGTTGAAAAGTCAAAAATTGTGAAAAGTATCTTTAGAAAAACTCGCGTAACTTTTTAACATATGAGAATACCAAAATATTTTTTGGTATAAGATTGCTGAGTTCGTGCGGAATATTTGTGTCAAAAAAGTTTCAGAACTCTGGATGGAGAATCTAAAATATAAGCAATTGCAACTGCGAATTTTGGATTTTTTAACAGAGATATTTGCGACTGAATGCATAATATGTTACAAGCGACATATGTTCTTAATACACAAATAAACATTCAGTCTGATCCGTTTTCTAGAAAATCAACAAAAAAAAAAACAAAAATGTCATGCATGAAAATCATTTTAACCATATTTCCCGCGAAAATTAAAATTTTCCAAAAATATCCAATTTGTATTTTTGTAAAAAAATCGAAAAAGGGATAAAAATGATACCAATCTCACGGATGAAACAGCTATCTTTAAATTCGTTGTGTATATCACAGAAAATGTGTTTTCTACACAACATTGCCAACATATCATGAAAAATGTTATTTATAAATCTTATTTATAATTTTGGACATTAATGGTTATGTTGTTATTTCAATATTCGTAGTGCTCACATTTTAAATAGTCATTTTTTACTATGAACCATTAAACTGAGAATAATAGGAAATTTTGAAAAGTTTTTAATCGTAGCAATTAGTAATCCTCTTTAGATTAAACTATAGAAGAATGATTATTAATTACTCTTAAAATTGAGGAGAAAATCAGTGGTGTTTTTGTTCATAGCCAATTTAGAATATAAGCTCTCGATATATACACATTTTAAAGTACTATATTTTTCCAAACTAAATACCACAACCATTGCTTTAATCAAGTAGCTGTTCGTAATAATATTGTATACCGTCTGAATGATTGGGACCATATTAGAATTTTGAAACCCATAGTTCATAGTTTATGTTGGAGCTTATATGTCATAAAAATTATCAAATTTTTCCTTGGTTTCATTTAAGGATTTTTCATAAAAAGTAATACCTTTTCATAGCTGCGTGAAATCCACATTGACTCATTTTTATTTTGGGAAAAATATAAATATTTAGTTTCTTATACTTGTACTATTTATTTGGCTACAAATTTTTCATTCGATTGTCCATGTAACGATTTCTTTGAAGTCGACTACTTGTTGTACTCGTATTCAAAAGATTAAACTAAACTAAATAAACTCTCTGTAAATTAATTAACAGAATATTTTGTTTTATTGTATAATACTTAGGATTTTACTGATTAAAACATGGTCTTTTTGAAGAAAGTCTATTAAATTCAAAAGGAATGGATCCATAACAAAATTTAATATCGATTTTTGAATTCGAGTGTAGAAAACCAAAATACAACATTATAATGTAATTTATTAATGTATAGTAAACAAATTGTGCAATTTGCAAAAAAATCATAATTGCTTATATTCGCTAATCTGCCGCTAATATATAGTTAAACAAACTTTATTGGCTGGGACGAAAAACCCATAATAAAATAGAAAAAGATCGAAAAATATAAAGGGTGGTTAAAAGTTAAGGACCGCTGTAGATTTTGAATAAAACACAAATTATTTAGGAAATTATTGTCATTTCTTTTTATTATGATAATATTTGTATGGTTCGGTTATGTATGGAACAAAATATCGGCCAAATTGCCGCCGCGACCTCGGCAGCATTCCTCCATCCGATGGTCTAAATTTTCGCCGTTAATGTGCCGAATTATCTCATCCTTTAGCTCTTGCATTGTTGTTGGTTTATCGACGTACACCTTTTCTTTCAAATAACCCCAAAGAGAGGAGTGCAACGGTGTCAAATCGCATAATGTTGGCGGCCAATTGACATCGCCATCACTTGACATAACACGGCCATTGAATTTGTAGCACAAAAGAGCCATTGTTTCGTTAGCTGTGAGGCAAGTAGCATTGTCCTGTTGATACCACTTATCGTCCACATCCATATCTTCCAATTCTGGTCATAAAAAGTTCGTTATCATCTCACGATAGCGAAGACCATTCACAGTAACTGCCTGACCGGTCTCATTTTGGAAAAAATACGTACCGATGATGCCGCTAGCCCATAAACCTCACCAAACAGTCACTCTTAGTGGGTGCATTTGTTTTTCGACATTTACTCTTGGATTATCATTCGCCCAAATGCGCGATTTGCACGATATGCATTTTTTTCTTGAACGCCCATTTTCATAATAATATGAATTTAAAAAGAAAATTAACAACACACATATTGATGACGACGAAATAATAATATCATTTGACATTGTGTCCCTTTTCCCAGGTATTCCAGTCAACCTCGCCATAAGGACAATTGAAGACAAAAGGGACATAATAGAAAATTCACCACGATACCAAAAGATTTATTTATAGAGATATTGACTTTCTGCATCAAAAATACAAGATATTTTAAGTACGACGACAAATTCTAGCAAAGAAAAGGAATGCCAATGGGCTTCCCTGCATCACCAATAATTGCGGACCTAATTATGGAACAACTTCTTGACACAGCAATTGAGAAAATGACCAGAAAACAAAACAAAGTACGTTGACGATCTCTTCGCAATTTTTAAGAAAAATTATGTTAATGAGACGATTAAAATACTAAATGGATACAACAGACAGATTCAATTCACTATTTAAGAAGAAAAGGGCAACAATATCTGGATTCTATAGTCCACAGGCAAGGCAACATCATAAAACTAGACTGGTATCAAAAACCCACATCTTCAGGCGGATTGATTAACTTTTAGGCGAAACACCCTAGAAGGACAATTTCCAACACCGCGACCAATGTACGAAATCCCAAAAGTTACATAGAAAAACCAACAAAGCTGTACAAGACTATAACATATATATCCGGATTCTCGGAAAGATTCAAAAACTCTGATTTATATGACAAAGAAAAATATGAATTAGCCCAAAAATCTCACAACACGGTCAACAATTTATTCAGCAAGACAAAATCAAAAATAAAACAAATTTCAAAAAAAAAAAATTCAAACCATTATTTATTTCAAATCAAAAAATAAATATTCTTATATTAATATTTTCAAAAAACTTAAATACTATAAATATTGGTAGATAGTGGGTGCTACAGTTGGTTGTATTTCCATCCTATTTTAATTCCAAAAGTACAAATTTTGAAAATCCATTAGTGCAACATAACCTAACTTCATGATTCAACCAATTTCTGCCGTAAAAGAAAAAGTACGAATTTGGAAAAAAAGTTTTTATTTTGCGTGTCTATGCAGTCAGAGGAATGTATACCCGAATTCCATTATTCCAGCTGCGGTCATTTGGTTGGTACCATTTTTATACCTCTGTATCATTGTATCCCGTGAAAGTACGAATTTGGAAAAACACCTTTTATTTTTCATGTCTACGTAGTCAAAGGAATGTATACTCCGAATTTCATGACTCTAGCTGCGATCATTTGGTTGGTACTATTTGTATCCCCATAATCCCTTTTAAACCCAAAAATTACGAATTTCGAAAAATTCGTTTATTTTACGTGTCTAGACAATCAGAGGAAATTTCATCAAATTTCATTATTCTAAGTGCAACCGTTTGTTTGGTACCATTTTTATCCCTCTTTCCACATTATACCCCTTAAAAGTACGAATTTGGAAAAAATACTTTTATATTATGTATCTACTCAATTAGAAGAATGTACACACCGAATTTCGTGTTTCTAGCTGTTGTCGTTTAATATGTACCATTTTTATCACTTTTTTGCCCCATTTCACTCCCTACAAATAAGAAACACTTTATGGTGCACGTTTTTGCTATAAGGGGAATGCGCATTCCAAATATCAAGCAAATATAAACAGACATATTCAAAAAACATGCTTAAATACGCTAAAATATTAGGGATTGTTATGGGTATTTTTAGTCCTTGTGAGGGAAAAATTGTTCCCTTTGGGACGATTTCGCCCCGTTTCAATATACGACTATAAGACGCATTTATGGAAAATTTGAACGTTCTAGCTTCTTTCGTTTAGATGCTAGCGTGCTTTCAACAGACGGACGGACATGGCTAGACCGTCTTAGAATTTTATGACTATCAAGAATATATACTTTATAGGGTCTCAGGTTCATATTTCAAGGTGTTGCAAACGGAATGACAAAGTTAGTATACCCCCATCCTGGAGGTGGAGTGTATAACAATATAATAAAATCTGAGAGTCAGCAAATTCTGCGAAAATCCAAAATGTGGATGTTGCCTTACTCACATAATTAAGGGGAAATTACACAAAAAGTATAATATATCTGCGGAATTATTGGGTACTTTTGAAAATTCGTAAAGGAGAGGTATGCATATTGATGGCAGACACATCGGTCATATGATAGACTGCATATGATAAAAGGGGAATTCTTAAACTATTTGAACTAATTGCGACGTACTTGTTTCTCTCATATATGATCTAACAAACATAGATTTGGAATCATTGTGCATCTTAGAGGAGGCCTTCTCTGTGCCTCTTCTGTCACATGTTGCTCCAGTCATACCGAGACGAGCTGCTGACCGCCTGACTAATTAATCATTTCGATCGGGTGCTATATTTCTGTGGCGGATGTTATATGCATATTTCACGACTATAATATTATTTATATTTAGAGATTTAATCAGATTGCTATTAAAGTGTTATGAAATTTCCTGGAATTCCCTGTAGAATAGTAACCCACATGAAATGACATTTGCTATTCTATATCTGTAAAGTAATTATTCAGCTTAAATTCAAGATCCCCCTTGAGTAGGAGGAAGAACATGCGAATTTTAATGAGATTTTTCTTATCTTCAATGCAGAACGAACGACAAGGCCAGAACGAGCAGCCTCCGCCGACACACATGGATGTAAAACTGCTTTACGCAGGATGTCTTTTGTTTCCGTTTGCCTTCTTCTTTTAATTTAATGCACATTTTGTGTTGTTGTTGTACTAAATGCATTAAGGGGATTGTTGCACAAATACAGTGCAGTACAATTTAAAAAAAACTTCGTATATAAATATATTTACATGCGCCCTGCGGTACTACAATCAAATTCATCTGTTTGGATTTAGTTCAATTTTTTCCTTAGCACGAGGGCTGTTCGTTAAGTCCAGGATAAATAACTGAAAAGTAATAAATGACACAATATCATTTGTAAATAAATGTGCATTATATAAAATATAGTTGCAAAAGCATCTCGAGGTAGTACAATATACCAGTACATATCAAATATTGACTATAGATTGAAGTAAGGCAAACAAAAAATTAAAACAAATGAGCTCCGCATGACACAATAAGTGATATGATTTGGAATAAATACATACAGAATGTGATGCTTGCAATATGTGTTTTGTTACTTGGTGTGTTTTGAGTGATATTCGGCAAATGAGTTGTGGTTCTCATTCGTTTGGGTGAAATATTTACTCCGGGTATTTGGCTGAACAATCGGAAAATCATAATGTGCAGCCAAGTAATAAATGTCACCATGCGATTTGTAATTAAATTTACATTGTATAAAATATCGGTTCAAAAACGTCGAGGACAATAACGTGAGCCAGGACAATACCCAGTTCATATTAAATATTAATACGGACCGACATAAAACAAACAATAAAATAAAATTAAAATGTTACGGATTAGTTTTTTCTTCAAAAGCCCTTGCACACTGGTTCCAAATATATTTTTTATGGCATAAAGTCGAAAAATAAACATACAATATTGTAATTTTTTTCATTTGCAAGACATATCATACGCAAATGATGTTGTATACCATTTTAAAGGTACTTTCAATACCTTTTAAATAAAATATTGATGGGTCTGGTACACAAAACTAATTCAGAGATATAATCATATATATGTGTATGGCTAATCAAAAACTGTGCTAAAATAAAATGACAATTTTTGGAGTTTGCCGAAAAATGCTGACGAGATATTAATTCCACCATAAACTACAACATCAGACGAACACTTTCACATTTACAACTACTAACTCTTGCCGTCAATTTTCATAATATAGTCACTTTATTATTTTCTTTTTAAGTCCTGATTTTAATTAATTTGTAAAACTGCTTTATATCAAAATTAATCCCACTTTTTTTGAACCGCATAGTTTAAGTACCATTCAGGCTTGTGGTGTTGCCACCTAATTTTCTCCAGTATATTTTCTTGATTGCTTGGAGTGTTGCCATAAAGAAAAGACATACACAGTTACCACTTTACAATTTTAATTTTTTTGAATTTCTGCCAAAAAAATGGATTTGGGACCATAGTGCCTTGGATGAATATACTATTTTCAAGGTTGAGGAATGCAAGCAGCTCCAGAAACTTACAGCTTTTAAAATCGAATGTCATGCTGGTAAAAATAATTAGAATTCCGAGCTTTCCTTGCAGAATTGTTGCTACAATGCATTATTTATCAATTTCTTAAACATAGTAATATAGTGAATTTTGGGAAATAATTTAAATAATTATAATTGTTTAACATTTTCTTATATATTTTTTACTAAAATTCCAATTTTCGTCGAAGGTACCTTTAATATTTGTACTCATTTGTTTTAGTTTTTTTCGTTTGCATTTTTTTTTGGTCTGTAATCAATATTTGATTTGAACTGGGATATTGTCCTGGCTCAAGACCATTTTGCTTCTATATTTAATAGAATGCAAATTTATTTACAAATGGCATGGTGACATTTATTACTTGGCTGCAGACTACCACGATCATGATTTCGACCATGTCAAAAGTCTTTTCAAGTGGCTTCGCAGCGACTTTTCAACATCAAACCCGGCCTCTATAAGGAGATGATTCTCACAAACGAACGAGAATCACAACTCACTTGCCGAATTTGCGTTTAAAAAATCGCACCAAGTAATAAAGCACACATGCCATCTTACAAGCATCTCATTGAGTTGCATATGTAAGTATGTGTATATGCAGGTATAATTACCCAGCAATAGTTCTGCCGTGGCAACGCTCATTTGTTTTAGTTTTTTTCGTTTGCATTTTTTTTGGTCTGTAATCAATATTTGATTTGAACTGGGATATTGTCCTGGCTCAAGACCATTTTGCTCATTTCTTAAAATATATTCTTAAAATATAAGTCCAATAAGACCCATTTGTTTAATTGAAGGTGGTGGCTACAAATGTTGAAAATTTCATTTGCAAATAGAAATAGTGGTTTAAGAGACAAAAAAATAAACAAGTCAGCTAAACCGATAATATACATATATACAGAAGTTTTAAGGAATAACATTTTACTTAGGGACGGATAATTTATGTGGAAAGGACTAGAGTTTTCATAGGACTTGGTCCCTGCATCCAACTATCAAGTCATAGTATATTCCAGACACTAGTATAGAAGTTAAAACGGACGGACATTGCTCAAACAGCTTAAGAAGGCATGAAAGGGATATGGTTCAGACATACTTTGGATCTTACGCCACTCCTTCAATGCGTTACACTTTCTTTCTGTTCCAAATGATTATACCCTCCTACTCTGTAGAATGAGGTATACAACTAGAACTAAATTTGTTATAGCTATTATTTTAGCGAAGAAAACAATTTCTATACGTAAAATATCTATGAATAAATGTGGAAATTGTGACACTCGCAAAATATTTCTTGGCTGCAGACTACGACTATCATGATTTCCACCCCGCCAAGGGGTGTAAAATGGTCTTTAAACAGGACAATATCCCAGTTCGTATCAAATATTGATTACAGACTAAAAAAATACAAACGAAAAAACTAATAGTTTTGGAACAAAAAGAAACCCGATTTCCCGAAGCACTATGTAATTTAAGACAATTACAGCGACAGGGATACATATTTTATGCAATTGTGGGGAGCTTGGTTTTTTCAAAATTAATGCTACGGACACTCAAAGACTGCTCTTATAAAATTTAGGCAGCTCCGCCCGTCTGTTGAAAGCACGCTAGCATCTAAACGAAAGGAGCTACAATGTTCAAATTTTCTATAAATGCGTCTTATAGTCGTAGATCGGTAGGGATTCAGATGGGGCGAAATCGGCACAAAGGGAAAAATTTTTCCCTCACAAGCACTAAAAATACCCATAATAATCCCTAATATTTTAGTGTATTCAAGCATTTTTTTTTCAAAAAGGGGGAGAAAAATAAAGAGTGATTTTTTTGAGGTTAGGATTTTCATGCATTAGAATTTGACAGATCACGTGGGATTTCAGACATGGTGTCAAAGAGAAAGATGCTCAGTATGCTTTGACATTTCATCATGAATCGTCTTACAAACGAACAACGCTTGCAAATTATTGAATTTTATTATCAAAATGCGTGCTCTGTTAAGAAAGTTCATTGCGCGCTTCCATTTTATGGTCAGTTTAATCGACCCACTGAAGCGGCTAATCGGGCTATTGTGACTAAATTTCGCACCAAATTTACATTGTTGGACATTAAACCACCAACACGCTTACGTAGAGTGCGAACTGAAGAAAATATCGCAGCTGTATCGGCCAGTGTTAATGATGACCACCAATTTTCGATTCGTCGCCGTTCGCACCAATTGGGTCTCTGTTACTCAAAAACGTGGAAATGCCAAAATTGGACTAAGCGGATGGACCACCTAAGACGCAGCCGCGGTCAACATTTAAATGAAATTATCTTCAAAAAGTAAATGTCATGGACCAATCTAACGTTTCAAATAAAGAACCGATGAGATTTTGCAAATTTTATGCGTTTTTTTTTAAAAAAGTTATCAAGCTCTTAAAAAGCACCCTTTAGTACCAATCAAATTACTGCAGCTAGAGTCGTGAAAATCGGAGTATGCATTCCTCTGACTACGTAGGCACGAAAAATAAAAGGTTATTTCCAAATTCGTGCTTTCAAGGGATACAATGGGCACAGAGGGATAAATATAGTACCAACTAAACTAGAATGATGAAATTCGGAGTGTAGATTTCCCTAAATGCGTAGACCCGTAAAATGAAGAGATTTTAGATAGTCGTACTCTAAAAGGGGGTGAAGTGGGAAAAATGGGATAAAAATGGTACATATTAAACGACAACAGCTAGAAACACGAAATTCGGTGTGTACATTCCTCTAATTGAGTAGATACATAATACAAAAGTATTTTTTTCCAAATTCGTACTTTAAGGGGTAAAATGGTAATAGAGGGCTAAAAATGGTACCAACCAAACGGCTATACCTACAATAATGAAATTCGGTGTATACATTCCTCTGATCGCATAGACAAGTAAAATACACGGATTTTTCAAAATTCGTACTTTTTGGGGTTAATATGAGAAAAGGGGATAAAAATAGTACAAATGAAATGACCGCAGCTAGAGTCCTGAAATTCGGAGTATACATTCCTCTGACTGCGTAGACACGGAAAATAGACGAATATTTCGAAATTCGTACTCTTTGGGGTCAAAATAGAAAAATGGGATACAAATAGAACCAACCAAATGACCGCAACTAGAGTCATGCAATTCGGAGTATACATTCCACTGACTACGTAGACACGGAAAATAAACGGATTTTTTGAAATTCGTACTTTCAAGGGATACAATGGTACAGAGGGATAAAAATAGTACAAACTAAACGACTACAGCTAGAATGATGAAATTTTAATTGCGTAGAAACGTCAAGGGGGTAAAAATGGTACCAATCAAATGGGCGCAGCTGGAATCATGGAATTCGGTGTATACATTCCTTTGACTGCATAGACACGCAAAATAAAAAGTTTTTTTTTTTTCAATTTCGTACTTTTTCTTTTACGGAAAAAATTGGTTGAATCATAAAGTTAGATTGCACTATGTACGTCTGATAATGGATTTTGGAATTAAAATAGAATGGAAATACAACCAACTGTAGCACCCACTATCTATCAATATTTATGGAATATTAATTTTTTTAGTTTACGTATTGGTAGCCTTGCCTTATAAGCGTGGTTTGAAATAATTAAAATAAAATATTATTATTAAAATATTAAAATATTATATTTAATTATAAAATTATTTTTTCAATATTTGTATTTGTTTCGATTTGTCTATATTAAAAAATTTATGTTTTCCTGTAATATTTCTGCACTTCTACGAAAACCGACAACTTCTGTGGAATGCAATCCATGGTGGAGGGTATACAAAGTTCGGCCCGGCCGAACTTAACGCCGTTTTTACTTGTTTTTACCTTATTTCGACAACTTGTTTTATTTGTTTATTATCTTTAATTTTTGTTAAAATTTGCAGTGTTATAACGAAAATTACTAAATTTTTTTACTACGAGTGGAAATTTTTGTCTCGTCAGTTTTGTCGCGTCTGTATTTCTGCTGTACCTAATTAAAACCAGTAAGGAAAGGCTAAAGTCGGGCGGGGCCGACTATATGATACACTCCACTTTCTATCAGAATACAATTCAATTCGGAAAAAAGGGAAAACGGGAAGAATTTTTGTATGTTCCTAATCATAGGCTAATATGTCCTGGTTCAATTTGTCAAATCAAAAAGAATATTTGTATCACGGCTATATCCAAACATGGAATGAAGTGACCCACTTCACAATAGGTTCTTCCAGTTCTCAATTTTAAGTAATTCGATGAAAATACGTGGTTTCTGGGGCGGAAAAATCAAGTCGGGAGCGAAATTTGTATAGGAGCTATATATAAATCTGAACCTATCTGACTCATTTTCATTCTGGGTGTTTCCCAGGCAAATATAAGATGTTTTGCCAAATTTGAAGAAAATCTGTTAAAATATGTGGTTTCTGGAGCGGAAAACTCAAATCGGTGAAATTCGTATGTGGGCTATATTTAAATCTGAACCGATCTGGCTCATTTGGTCTGTTTCATGGGTGTTTCTAGTTTAAATAGAAGATGTTTTGCCAATTTTGAAGCATATCTGTTAAAACATGTGGTTTCTACAGCAGAAAAAGTCAAATCGGGAGTGAAATTCGTATGGGGGCTATATCTAAATCTGAACCGATCTGGCTCATTTTCACAGTGGGTATCGCTAGTTGAAATAT
The DNA here is from genome assembly GCA_947397865.1 of Polietes domitor. Lineage (NCBI taxonomy): Eukaryota > Metazoa > Arthropoda > Insecta > Diptera > Muscidae > Polietes > Polietes domitor. The sequence continues at coordinate 12,027,973 of OX377620.1, forward strand.
AAGATGTTTTGCCAATTTTGAAGAACGCCTGGTAAAATATGTGGTTTCTACAGCAGAAAAAGTCAAATCGGGAGTGAAATTCGTATGGGGGCTATATCTAAATCTGAACCGATCTGGCTAATTTTCACCGTGGGTGTTTCTAGTTGAAATATAAGATGTTTTGCCAAGTTTGAGGAAAATCTGTTGTAATATGCGGTATCTAGAGTGAAAAGAGTCAAATCGGGAGTGAAATTCGTATGGGGGCTATATCTAAATCTGAACCGATCTGGCTAATTTTCACCGTGGGTGTTTCTAGTTGAAATATAAGATGTTTTGCCAAGTTTGAGGAAAATCTGCTGTAATATGCGGTATCTAGAGTGAAAAGAGTCAAATCGGGAGTGAAATTCGTATGGGGGCTATATCTAAATCTGAACCGATCTGGCTAATTTTCACCGTGGGTGTTTCTAGTTGAAATATAAGCTGTTTTGCCAAGTTTGAGGAAAATCTGTTGTAATATGTGGTATCTAGAGTGAAAAGAGTCAAATCGGGAGTGAAATTCGTATGGGGGCTATATCTAAATCTGAACCGATCTGGCTAATTTTCACCGTGGGTGTTTCTAGTTGAAATGTAAGATGTTTTGCCAAGTTTGAGGAAAATCAGTTTTAATATGTAGTATCTAGCGTGAAAAGAGTCAAATCGGGAGTGAAATTCGTATGGGGGCTATATCCAAATCTGAACCGATTTTCTTCAAATTAAATAGCGTTCGTCCTTATCCCGAAAAACTTTGTTGTGCAAAGTTTCATTTGGTTCTGGCTACAATTGCGACCTGTACTTTGATTACAAGAATAGATGGACAGACGGACGGACGGACGGACGGACGGACGGACGGACGGACATCGTAAAATCGATTCAAAAAGTGATTCTAAGTCGATCGGTATAATTAACAATGGGTCTATCTCGCTTCCTTTTGGGTGTTACAAACAAATGCACAAAGACATAATACTCTCGTGGAGTGTATAAAAAATTATGAGATAATTCTCATATTTCATAAATCTACGAAAAAAATATATCCTCTGACGTCCGTTTCGATGTAAAATTGTTCATAATTTTGTACTAATTTGTACTAAATCCTGACGCTATTTTTTAAGCGCTTTAGAACAAAAAAGCTGATCGACTGATAAAAATCTGATCGTTTTTTGGTGTAGTTTTAGGCGTGTGAATGTCGCGTCCGGGCCACTGGGACATGCCTATATATATCGCCATCATTGGGGGCGAATAAGTATTTAATAAGTATTTTTGAAAAACATGTTCTTTGACACTTTGCAGTCCCATAAAAGGAGCAATAGGAAGAGGGAATGAAAAACTGAAAACGCCAATTAAGTCCGTTTTGTGTAGTTTCAGACGTATATCACCTAGTTCAAGTGTACTACGAACTGTTGGACGGTGTAATTGTTGCTTCAATGACAATTTGTGCATTTACAGAGAGTTTAAATTTAATAAATATCATAATATTATTTGCATATTTTATTTGTTTCAAAAAAAGTACTGTCTGATTCAAAAGTCATAGAAAATACGAAGAACTGTAGCCAAACCCTGTGAACTTCTCGAACTTTGTCTTTGCTTTGTGGCCATTGGAAAACTGTCTATTAAATATGATCCGCCACTATGTTATGTAGTGTACAGTATATATGGTCCAACTTTAAGCCAATTTTACTTGTTTTCATGCTGCCGACGTTGCTATCCTCAAACTTAACAATAATTGATGCAGACTGGACTTGCTGCTACGCTCCCAGAGCAACTGACGCCCACAACAGCTCCAGTAGCATTTGATGTGCTTAGTTCTGTGAACTATCAACGAGAGAACCCTCTGGCACTCTGGACAGTCATTGGTGGGCATTGTGAAATGTTGTGATGTCCGGACGGCTACAGATTGACACTTTGTTAGCATTTAATGTAAGAATGACAAAAAAGAAGGGAAAAAGAAAAGCAAACAAGAGAAAATAAGAAAAAAGGACTCCATGAGGATGAACAACGGAAACTCTGTTGCATTTGTGTCACCACAAGAATTATGCCTGCCATCCATCTATGGTGGCTCTATGTTTCACAATGAGCTTGTGTTGGTCTATCTGTGTGTGTGACTTTGTGCGCGCCTATGTTCCTTGATTTCTTTCAAATCCTTATAAATGTTGTGCGAAGCCATTCAGTTGTGTGCGAGGTTCTTTTTTTCTATGTTTTACTTTCTTTCATCATGAAACCCTATAAAGTGTTTGGAAATATTGTCCATAGGAGTTGTTTTTCTTCGGTCACACAGCCTCCCTCATAAGGTCGGTATGAATAAAACATTTTTCCTAGTTTTTTTTTTTGCTATTGTTTTCGTTTGCTCTTTTTAAATCCAATAAAAAGATATTTTTCAAGATTTATTTTTAGGGTTTACTTACTTATTGTACAGCAGCAGGAACAGGACAATGTTGCGTCAAGTGTGACGAAGGCAAAAAGCAAATCGCAAAATGATGAAATAAATTAGAAATAAGTGCGCCATTAGATCAATACATAGAATAAAAAATTAGATAAATGACCGTAAAGTTTAAAAGTTAAAGTTGGAAAATTTGGAGACACAAACTCAATTCACATTTCGTCAGGAGTTTATACAGCTGGATGACACAGAAATTAAACAATTTAAATCAACGAGATTATTTTAAATTAAACTTTATATGGTGATAACTGAGGCGTTGTCGAATTTCTGATTGAGTTGGTGTTCTTTTTTCTACAATCCCAATGGAACAATTAGGTCCCAATAGAATAATATGGTGCGAGAATAAATAAACGGATGACCAGCTACTATTATGATATTTAAGAATTAAGTTGGTCTTTTGCTAAGAAAAGAATGCTAGTTTAGTGCTGTTGGAGTTTAGAGATAAATTAGGATACCTTGACAAGGGTAATGATAATTAAGTTGATTTTACATGTTGACTGGAAAAATATAATATTTGACAATTTGACATATTTTGCCCGCTGGCGTGGTATCTTGTAGATTGACTCAATGTGGTTTCAATTCTCTATCAATATCAACATAACCCTTGATTAAATTCAAATATTTTAATTGACTATTTTCTACTGACAGCATCTCTATAATCATTTAATTGGATATTGATAACACTCATACGCCCATGTGGCAAATAAAACTAGATGTCGAGCACGAGTATGTAACTGAAATTGATGTTCTTATTCATGTCATGCTCGCAGTGGAACCATGTTCGATAAAACAATAACTATCAATCATATTCAAAATCATGAATGCCTTATTTTATGCATCATGTACGTACACGGGGACGTATCGAAATGTTATGTTTTTCAGAAAACTTAATATATTGTGACACCCATATATTATGATTCGACAATGTCGTCTTCCAAATCTGCAACGAAATGAAGGTAGATAAGCATTAGAAAAAAACCAACCTTTAGAGATATCTAAGTGAAAGAGTAATTATACCTTCCACCATAGCATTCAGGTATACTAAGTTTGTCATTCCGTTTGTAACTCCTCGAAAAATCGACTCTATAACGACGTCATAAAAAAACACGCTAGCGTCTAAACGAAAGGAGACAGGACGTCAACATTTTCCCTGTAGATCGTCATGGATTGAAAATGGGCGAATGGAAAACAATGGAAACAAGTTTTTTAATATGTCTGCTATACTTACTTAATATTTGGTATGCACATTCTACTTATGGCATAAACGTACACCATAAGACGATTCTATTCCTAGGGGGTGAGTGGGGCAAAAAGGGGATAAAAATAGTACCTATCAAACGAACACAAATAGACAGCATGCGGAATCGTCAACGCACTGTTTACTATATAATAACATTTTTTTTCGAATAAAATAGTTGAACCTTTTTAAATTAAGTTATTATACCCTCCAACTCCAGGATGGGGGTATACTAACTTTGTCATTCCGTTTGTAACACCTTGAAATATCGACCTGAGACCCTGAAATTCTAAGACGATCTAGCCATGTCCGTCCGTCCTACCGTCCGTCAGTCTGTCCGTCTGTTGAAAGCACGCTAGCATCTAAACGAAAGGAGCTAGAACGTTCAAGTTTTCTATAAATGCGTCTTATAGTCGTAGATCGGTTGGGATTGGAACGGGGCGAAATCGGCCCAAAGGGAAAAAAATTGTCCCTCACAAGGACTAAAAATACCCATAAAAATCCCTAATATTTTAGCGTATTTTAGCATGTTTTTTGAATATGTCTGTTTATATTTGCTTGATATTTGTTATGCGCATTCCCCTTATAGCAAAAACGTGCACCATAAAGTGATTCTTATTTGTAGGGGATGAAAGGGGCAAAAAAGGGATAAAAATGGTACTTATTAAACGACAATAGCTAGAAACACGAAATTCGGTGTGTACCTTCCTCTAATTGAGTAGATACATAATATACAAGTATTTTTTCCAAATTCGTACCTTTAAGGGGTAAACTGGGTATAGAGGGATAAAAATTGTACCAACAAAACGGCTGTACCTAGAATAATGAAATTCGGTATATACATTCCTCTAATTGCATAGACAAGTAAAATACACGGCTTTTTCAAAACTTATGGGAGAACATTTGAATTTGGGCTATATTTAAATCTGAACCGATCTTACCCACTTTCACCATAGTTTTGTTTAGTTAGATTATAAGATGTTGTGCGAAATTTAAAGAAAATCGAGCACAATATGTGGCTTTTAAAGCGGCAAAGGTCAAATCGGGAGCGGCATTTGTATGGGGGCTATATCTAAATCTGGACCGATCTTACCCAATTTCTGCATAGTGTTTCTAGTTGGATTATATGATGTTGTCCCAAATTTAAAGAAAATCGGGTACACTATATGGTTTTTAGTGCGCAAAATTCAAATCGGGAGCGACATTTGTATGGGGCCTATATCTAAATCTGAACCGATCTAGCCCGATTTAGCCACAGGTGTTTCTAGATAGATTATAAGATGTTGTCCCAAATTTAAAGAAAATCGATTAGAATATGTGGCATTTAAAGCGGAAAAAGTCAAATCGGGAGCTATATCTAAATCTGAACCGATCTTACCCAATTTCTGCATAGGTGTTTCTAGTAAGATTATAAGATGTTGTGCCAAATTTAAAGAAAATCGAGTACAATATGTGGTTTCTACAGAGGAAAATGTCAAATCAGGAACGACATTTGTATGGGGGCTATATCTAAATCTGAACCGATTTGACCTATTTTCACCATAGATGTTCTTAGTTTAAATATAATATGTATTGCCAAATCTGAAGACAATCTGATACATTATGTGGTTTCTAGAGCGGAAAAAGACAAATCGGGAGCGAAATTTGTATGGGAGCTATATATAAATCTGAACCGATCTGTCCGATATTCACCATGGGAGTTTCTAGTGGGAATATAAGTTGTTTTACCAAATCTGAAGACAATCTGATACAATATTTGGTTTCTAGAGCGGAAAAAGTCAAATCGGGAGCGAAATTTGTATGGGAGCTATATATAAATCTGAACCGATCTGACCGATATTCACCATCGGTGTTTCTAGTGGAAATATAAAATGTTTTACCATATCTGAAGACAATCTGATACATTATGTGGTCTCTAGAGCGGAAAAAGTCAAATCGGGAGCGAAATTTGTATAGGAGCTATATATAAATCTGAACCGATCTAACACATCTTTACCACAGGTGTTTCTAGTTACAATATAAGATGTTTTGCCAATTTTAAAGAAAATCTGTTGTAATATGTGGTATCTAGAGTGAAAAGAGTCAAATCGGGAGTGAAATTCGTATGGGGGCTATATCTAAATCTGAACCGATTTTCTTCAAATTAAATAGCGTTCGTCCTTATCCCGAAAAACATCGTTGTGCAAAGTTTCATTTGGTTCTGTCTACAATTGCGACCTGTATCGTGATTACAAGAATAGATGGACGGACGGACGGACGGACAGACAGACAGACAGACGGACATTGCTAAATCGACTCAGAAAGTGATTCTAAGACGATCGGTATAATTAACAATGGGTCTATCTCGTTTCCTTTTGGGTGTTACAAACAAATGCACAAAGACATAATACTCTCGTGGAGTGTATAAAAAATATAAAATATGTGATCAATTAAATTTATAAACTTTTTCAAATGTTATAATATTAGGATGGTTCACGGAGATAGATTGCTGCGGTCACCCCTCAGAAATGAATTCTGGATTATTCAATTATGTTCTGCAAAATAGTTCTTGGCCGGGTCAAGCTCTCTGTGAGCCTCTACAAATAATGTTTCCGTGCCATTTTTTATGTTTTTTTATTTAGTCCACAATTTGTTTCTGAATTAATATACCCTTGGAAGCACTTTAAATATAATTTGTTAATCTCGTCTTAGAATAACACATTGGTCGTATTATTGGACGTTTAAATAGAGTGACAGTTGATTTTGTAAAAGGAGTCATGAAAACTAAATAGAAGGAATCAATTCCTTGCGAATGATGCCTAAGTGATGAATATCCATATTTGTGAAATAATTTAATACAGGAGATGGTTTATCAGAACCAAAATTTTCAAACTCTTTATGCATTTAGGCATTATTCGAATGGTATTGATATTAGTTCATAAAGAAATAAATATATAATTTTTTCTATTTTTTTATTGTCAGAAAAAATATGTATACCCTACAATAGGGTATTGTGTCTTTATGAATTTGTTTGTAGATATAACTCCCGTACCAACTTTGCTCTCGATTTTGACTTTTCCGCTCAAATTTGTGACAACACCTTATATTTCAACTAGAAACATATATCGTGTTCAGATTTACATATGAATCCCAATGCAAATTTCGCTACGTATTTGACTTATTTCGCTATAGAAACCAGATACCTCAAACGTTTTTCTTCAAATTTGCACAGTTCCTTATATTTTTTTTCCGCTCTATGCACCAGAATTTTGTGTGGGTACTATATCCCGATATCACGTTTTTCAATGAATTCAACTGTAATAGGTAGTCAGCGAATTTTATGCAATCTCGATTGAGCTCAAATTTGGTATTTAGGCGAATTTTAATGCCAGAAATCGAATACCAACTGTATATCTAAAATATGCATTTTTTATATATGCAATTACATATGTAGTGAATATGCAAACAAATTATTGCATATTCACAAAATATGTATTTAAAATACGAGTTTATGAGTTTATATTTTAATTCAAACTTACACTCCCAAAATTATAAAACACATACATAAATTGCATTTGATGAAATTTTAAATTTTAATGAAAAAATAAAACAAACTTATCCCCATTCCATTTATCGTTTCCGTGCTTAGGACACATCATGTTACTGGTTGAAATTGCTGCATTTCGATGCGTCCTAATGTATGCACATACTTAATTAAATCAAGTCTGATTGTGTGTCAGTTTGGTTAGGCTCTGGCATATGAGTATTATTTTACACATCAAAATTGACGTTACCAACAGCATCAAAACATTGATGCAAGAATCTGTCATTTTAATTAATAGTCCATTCAAAGATAATGCGTTTTTTTTCATGTTTTAAAAATCCCCCAACGCTACTGTGTGTAAATGCCAGTAAGGGTGTGGTGTCGACATTTTATTTTGCTTCCCTTTTAAGGCCAATAACTTTTCCGGTTGCTACAATGTAAGCCGCACGCACGCACCTACTCTTTGAGTCCTTCGAAATTAGCATATTCTTGCTGCGAGAGAGGATTTGTCGACTGCCTTAGACGACAGTAATTACCATAAAGAAAATACCAACAAGATCTACATAAATGTATATAAATAATAAAATTAAAACGTTATGCCGCTGGTTTGTCAATACATTCGCACAGTGTTAGATTTTGGGCAATTGGGAAGAACAAAAATTCACCAAAGAATTCTTAATTACATTGGATACGTTTTAAGCGGAAATGTACGCGGTTGCAACAGGAAGTAGTCATAGAAGGCTATATCTGTAGAATAGGGTGGATACAGAAAAAAGCAAGAGAATAATTTCTTTTGAGTTTTCCATGAGATTTGTTTTTTGTTTCGTAATTTTAGGATCAAAATGGTAGTACCAATCATACGGCTGTGTCTGGAATCAGGAAATCTGGTGTTCACGCTCTTCTAACTTTGTGGAATGTTGGAATTGTTAATGAGTAAAATCGTTACAGAATGGATGGTATTTTCCTAAGTTTCAACTAAAAATATCACCAATAATCCCTATTGGGATAAGCGATTTTTTTAAGTTTTCTGCCTTATTGAACAGCCCTCGTATAGACTGCTGTCGGACAACTTATAACTTCCATCCGAATTATATTTCCTGTGTCAATTTTTCTCAACTCTTACTGAAAAATCCTGACAATCGGCCGAATTTGTTGCTTCTATTTTGCATCCTCTAAATGACCAAATTGTGACACTGTGCACCCTCAGGAATTCAGTGTGTTTTTTATTTTTTTGAAAACGAAAAAGCCTCCCTTGGCAAAATGAATGAGCTGCATCCGAAAGGGCTGATACGTAGAGGCAGAGAAATGTTTGTGATTTAAAATAAAAAACGGGCCATAAAACAAAGGATATAAAATGCAAATTGCTTTGATAAAGGATATAAAAGTTGACAAATAAAATTGACATAACACAGCGGCAGACCTAAAGTTGGTTGATTTAAAATGTTGCGGGTGCAAAATAAAACAAAAAATATTAAGGACTTTATTCAAAAGATGAAATAAAATAAATGTTTTTTGTTTGCAGCCGAGATCCGTAATGTGTAATGAATTTAGGAATGGCTTTTAATTGATTTAAATGTGCTTGTTTTATGTTTTATGAGTGTATATACACACAAATCACATTAAAAGGTATTGGAAATAAATGGAATGAGACATCTTCGATTTTTTTGCTTGCGTTTGCAATTTTAATGGACGCTGTGGATTATAATGCGAGGCTTTGGCAAATTGATGTCTCGACATGGATTGTTTGCTGTTGCAATTTAATTAAATGGAATTATCAAGTGAAAATAAATTATAAATTAAAAATAAAATTGATTGATGGCTTATATCGGAGGCGATTAAATTTTGGTCATTTTACATTAAAACAAAAATAATTTAATTTCTTTACACCTTAAATTGTTCACTAATTATAAGGAATATTTTGTCTTTTTTATAACCAATCATTTATTGGAATGCGAGATTAGTATTATTTTAAATTGACATCGTAGGAATTCCCAGACTTTACTTTATGGTGTAAATTATAAAAAGAATTGAATTGATGTTATACAAAATATTGAATTCATAGCAAAAATTTTAAATTCTACGATAAGTTTTTTTTATTTTTTTAGTAAAATTGTCAGGTTTCTAAATGTTGTTCCACAGATGTTATCATAACTCCAGAACGTTTTGTACGACTTTATTATTAATAATGCCATAAGATAAGAATTCGAATTATTTCCACGAGCTATTAAAATTGTTTCTAAGTAGTCAAGAAAATTTTAAAGATACATTTTTATATATACTTTTTTAATTTAATTTTGTTGAAGATACTTATATTACTGTTATAATTTTGGGAGTATAAATCCGATCACTTCTGTTTGTAAGTGAATTTATTTTCACTTTCATGTAGAAACTGTGGTTTAGGGACAAGAACATTTTTTATTAATTACACTGTGGAACACAAAATTAATAACAGGAATCTGACAACGGATTCCGTTTTTTTTTTCACTGAGAAAGTCGCGTATTTCTACGAGCGTTCGAAGAACAAATACCATGAAAGTTTCGATAGAAGAAGGACACACAACCCACATTACGACGATGTTCAAGGGAAAATATAGAATTGGATATCCTACCGGTACCTATCAACACCATAGCCCTCCACTGGAAACGATCAAGTAGCTCCAAGGAAGGCCCTGGAGCACCCAACCATATATGGGAGTTGCATTCCATCTATGATGTAGATATTAAGAAGATCGGATGAAGTGAAGTATTTTCTATAGCGCTTCTTTCGACACATCAATTACATGTTTTGTCCGAGGAACATCGCATTGTATTTTCATGTCTAGAACATCAATAGTATCTGATTGTTCAACATCCACACCGTTCATTAAAATCGACGACACCGTTGGATCCGTGAATCGCTTGGGAGACATCAAGGAGCACTGGGAATGGTCAGTAAATCTTTGCTGAGCGACTCATCAATCGATCGCCTCAATGACCTCAATTTCTTGACGATCGAATGAGTATGAATGACTGAGGTTGCTGCGAATGAATAGATTGGATTCGAAGTCCGATCCAAGAGGTCGTCGATGAACATAAGAAAAGGGGAGTGGATGGATTGATTCCATTTTTCAGACAGCAGCATCATCAGGTCCCCCGTATATTGATTCTTAGGAATGGGCTAGGAAAACCCTCCACGGTATACAAGGTTAAGAAGTGGAAGGGCACTTACATAGGAAAAGTGTCATTTATTTATTTTCGTCGATATTTGCGGCATGGGAAACCTTGTGATCCTTGTATTATAAGTATAGGATGTCTTCAGCAATATCATTTAAAATACTACGAGGAACATTCTTGTGGGGTATTTTCATATTCTATCTCCTCAATATAAGAATATTTTGGGTAAAAAACACTCAGGCTTTAATGTATCAAAATGTTATACAAAAACATTTGCCATAAAATTATACTTTAAGTCTCTGAAACACCAAAACTCAACTAAATGCCAGAAATAATACAAAACTTAAATTTTTTTAGTCCGACAAAACTGATTTTTAGGAAAAATGGAAAAAATAGTATACGCCAAATGTCATTTTGTTACGCAGTGTTATATCCATCAAAAATGTAAAGTCTGTTTAAACGTTAACTCGACCAGAGAATGAAAAACTAATTTTGATATTTGTAAAAACTTTTCATGACCCAAAAGTAGTAGCACACGGTGTGATACCTCATATAAAATCCAAAAAAGTCACCAAACGGGGAAAAAATCTCAAAAAATTTATTTTTTAGAAAAATAACCGCCATTCATTAATATCGATCGATGATCAGAAAATAATAAAATTAAAATCTGTAAACATTGAAAATTTTTGGAATTATGTAGATATGTATACGAATACAACGAAATGCTCAAATTCGTGATTGTTTACTAAAAATGTTGTCTGGCTGGCTGGTGTACACGATAACTCTCGAATGGAGTTAAGGAATCAATTCAAACTTTGTGCATGGTAATATTTGTCCCAAATTTTAAGTTCGAAGATGAGCAACATTTCCACGCCCCTTCTTGTACCTCCCACACAAATGGCCCATATTCCTATGTTAAATTAAAATTTATGTTAATGTGTTGTCATTTATTTTGGTTTAAGACCAAAGGTTGTGCTGAAGTCTTCAGCAGAACCCAAAATTAGCAATAAGGCAAAGTGAGACCTTTATTGTTGCAGCTAAAAGTTGATTGCGCAATTTCGATGGACGCTACCCCATCTCGTCAGAACTTTCGCAACTAATGTATGTAGGATCTTATAATTGAAACACGTCAATTTTATTATTATTAATTAAAATAGAGATCCTTAAAATATATTACAAAATTAGTATTTTGTAAGAGTAAATTATTACATAGCAAAATTAATGTTTTACGTGTTGTCAGTTCGATTGTTGGTCATAGACTAACTCGTTCATCGTCATGATCGTCACGTCTTAGATACTCGTTGCCCCTTTCTCTTCTTGAAATGACATTCTGCCGTCCTTGTTGTATACTAAGTAGACCTAACAGAGTTGTATTCCTTAGTACATTAGTCCACTCCGTGTAGTTCTCCCGTACGTAGTCTGTCCGACTTGGTCCGATCCTACATGTATGTCTTTGACTTAAATCAGGGTTCATATTAGTACCAGCGGGCACATATGACAAATGAGAAGCGCTGATAAACAAAATATTCCACCGAACTAAGTCGACACACTAAAAATCTCACTTTGCCACATTGACATTGAATGTTATGCATGTGCTCGCATCGCTCGCAACAATGCAAAGGTTGTTGTTGTACGGTATGTCCCGTCTTCACTGTACCTCGTGTGTATTGTTGTTGTTTGTATGTATAGTTGGTCTGTTATGTTGCATGTGTTGTCATTTATTTTGGTTTAAGACCAAAGGTTGTGCTGAAGTCTTCAGCAGAACCCAAAATTAGCAATTTATGTTAATTTCCAAACGGATATTCGTAATGCGCTATATTCTGGTATTTATTTTTATTTAAAGTTTTAATAATCACTTTAAGTTTATTGAATATGGTGGTTTTGCCACGCCCCTTCCAGTACATCCAACACAAATCACCCCAAATCTACATAAAAACATTCGGAAATGTTTTTATAGACATTGCATTTACCTGTAATATGGACGATATTTCCACACCTCTTCTGGTAACTACCACACAAATTGGTACATATTGTCGAAATCAGGCAATATTTGAAAATATTTTTAATAGTGACTTTAAATCTAGAAAATATTTATGCTTTTGCCACGCCCCTTCTAGTACTAGATAAAATTAAATTCTTTTTAACTTCTATACTAGTGCTATGAATTGATATTTGCTCAAGTTTTTTACTATTGTTTTATAAATGAGGAGGCTGCTATTATGTGTCACGAACCTTCCACAGAAAATATCCGGCCCTAAGTAAAATTTAAGTTTTTTAACTTACTTGTTTTTATTAATTAAATAACCTTTGAACGGAAAGAGATATGTTCACGAAATTTCACATGCACAGATTAAATGTGTTTTCCAGTTTTTGTTCCAAAAATTCCTAAAAAAATAAAATTTGTTCTTTTTTTAGAAAAATAACCTTTATTCGTTAATTTAGGATCAGAAGATAAAAAATTTTTCAATTAAAATCTATAAAAGTTGAAAAAAATCGGAATTGTGTAGAAATGTTTACGAAAATAATGTATCACTACTTTTTGCATTTTTGTCCAACGAAATTTGGGTCCCAGAGTGGGGAAAATATGTTCCATTTTTATTTACTTTTTACCACAGGGATATGGTAATATTTCTTGAGTAAGTAGTTAACAATATACACACTGAACTTCACTATTCTAACTGTAGCCGTCTGGTTGATACCATGAATATCCCCTTTCGCCCCATTATCCGCTTAAAAGTACAAATTTCTAAAAATAAAGATTTCAACAAATTTTGAAAAATACCTCTACACGCTATTTCAAGTACGAAGACAAGGTATATGAACAGAAAATGGAGATGCCAATGGGGTCACCAGTCTCACCTGTAATTGCTATCAATTACATGGAAGAACTGGACGCCACGATGGACAAGATAAAGGAAAAACCAAGAGTACTGACCAAATATGTAGACGACTTATTCGCAATTGAAAAGTGTAGCGAAGTAGAAGCCACACTTAACGTATTAAACTCTTTCAACCGACAAATAAAATTTACGATGGAAAAAGAATTGGACAATAAACTACCACATTTGGATTCGGTGATAATTAGACAAGGGAATCTGCTGAAAGTTGACTGGTACCAAAAGCAAACGGCTTCCGGACATCTAATTAATTTTTATTCTAAGCACCCAAGTCGAACAATCATAAATACCGCGACAAATTTTATAAACAGGGTCCTACAAACCAGTGATAAGGAATTTCACGAAACAAACAAGTCCAAAATTAGAAATATACTGCGCATGAACGACTTTCCTGAAAAATTAATAAATAATCTTATCAAGCGAATGACGGAAGAAAAACTTAACAAAAATGACGAAAGACCAAGCAAAATTTATAAATCCACAACGTACATTCCAGGACTATCCGAAAGGCTAAAACATTCTAATATTTACGACAAAGAAAAATTTGAGTTGGCATATAAAACACACAGGACCGTCAACCAACTATATAGTAGGACAAAATCAAAAATCAAGAAAGAGGAGAAACCAAACGTCGTGTATAAGATAAAATGCAATGGTGACAAGTCCGACATATGCCAGAAGGTATATGTCGGCACTACGAAAAATAAATTGAAAACCAGACTTTCATCACATAAAACCGAACACAAATCTCTTGACAAACCCATTGAGCAAGAAACTGCCCTTGCAGCCCACTGTACCTTGACGGGACACAAACCAAACTTTAATGACGTCGAAATATTAGCGGAAGATAATAATTACAGAAGGAGATACACATTGGAAATGCTAAATATAATTGACGTCTCCCCTGGAGAAAGGCTTAAGAGAGACACAGGCGGTTCAAATATATAGGAACACGGTGGAAAAACATGGACTACAAATTAGACAGTAGTTGACAAAAGCTTGCAGAGAGTGGCAGGAGAATTTTCTATTGTGAAAAACTTTTTTAAAACTTTAAATATAAGTATTGTGATTATTTTTGATTATTAATGCTTGTAACTTGTAATTAGGGTTTGCATTTTCCCGTACTTTTTATTTCCCGGGAAACGGGAATTATTTTTTCAATTTTCCGGGATCCCGGGACAGCACGAGAAATCGTCAATGTATCGTTTACCATGAGTTAAGGTTATTTTTTCTAATAAAACATTCACATTTTATTAAGGTGCCATGTGTGCTTTATTACTTTTTTTAACGAATATTCGGCAAGTGAGTTACACTTCTCGTTCGTTTGTGAAAATCATTTACTTAAAGAGTCCGGGCATGTTGTTGAAAAGTCGTTGCGAAGCCACCTGGCGAAACCTTTCACAGGGTGCAAATGCAGCCAAATAATAAATGTTATTTGCATTCTATAAAATATAGATACGAAATGGTCTTGAGCCAGGAGAGTTTCCCGGTTCAGTAAAATAAATATTTATTTCACAACGAACCTGTTACAGAATTCAATCCAAACACCTTTTCAAGTTTCAAAATTAATTATATGTATGCAATCAAAATTTGCAATTGTATATTTGAATTAAGAGATATTTCTTATTTTATTGGAAAATGTGGACGCGACGGAGAACGATCGTTCACATTCAACAGATGTAGTCAGTAGAGCATTAAATAAAATATTTATGTTGTCTGTTCTTTGTCCTGTCGCTTTGAAAACTATAAATTCTTTTCTTAGACAGCTATTTTGACTTTTTAATACAATATTGTTACTTGCGTTTTCTATATCGTTGTTTAAAATATTTTCAAACGACTTTATTTATTTATTTGGGCGTTCGGATACACGACTAAAATCGACTTCTTCCAGGTTTTTAAATTTTTTATATGGAGTTTGACAGGTAAACCTTGCAAGAATGAATTTTGGACGTATTTCGGATATAAAACACAGCTTAAAAATATTTTTCCATCGAACTGCAATATTTGACATACCCAATTAAAATCAATATGAGCTAAATTATTGTACAACATTTTTAATGTGGAAATGATGGAAAAATATGCGAAGAAATATGTAAAAATTTCTACTGAATTCCCGCAAGAATTTTCCGGGATACGGGAAATGAAAAATATGCGAATTCCCGGGAATTTTCCCGCGGGAAATCCCGGGATGAAAACCCTACTTGTAATTGAATAATTTGTGTTTTTTGTACTAGACCCCTGAAGATGACCAACGGAGTTGGTCGAAATATTGGGAAATAAAAAGAAGAACATAATAAAATACGAATTTTTGTTTTATTATTAAAAAAAAACTGACCTCAAGCCGAACGCAACACATCAAAAGGTCAACCATACATACCACTAACAACGCATATACATTATAGTGGCTTCATAATAAAAGTAGTGGATGTTCCCGACTAAAATGAAAGATTGATTGGTTTTTCTTGAATAAAATTCACGATGAGAATGGTATTTAGAAAAAAAAACCATTCTCATCGTGAATTTTATTCAAGAAAAACCTGATTTATAGAGGTTATTTGGAACGCGTCCAGCTCACGAACGGACAATGATAAAAGCGAAATATATTGGGAGAATACATAAAACAAACCAATCTTTTATTTTAGTCGGGAACATCAACAACATTTCTTCCTCTCAAAAGAAACCACTCTAATATACATATGTTTAAAATCTACATTCGTACATATATTTAATCAAATAACCAGCTGCCTCTGATTAATTTACAAATAGAATAGAATGTAACATATGTATGTATTTTATAATTCATAATTTATATAATTCATAATTATAAATTACATATAACATTTGTTAGCACTTGCGAGCTCTTGGCATTGTTATAATTTCATTTCCTTTATGTTTTTGTTTTTCTCTCTCGAACATTTCATTACATGTCTCTGCCTCTGCTGTGGCTGTTGTTGTTGCTGTCATAGGATATACCACTGCACGTTGCCATGATAACGCACATTCTGATAGCCTGGGATCGTATGCGTTGGCTGGGCAATCCTTTGAAGGGACGTTTCCCAGCATTCGTCTGCTGCTGTGCGTCATGGCTGACGGGTATGGTGATTGCATTGCCATACCCCATCTACACCATTTACGTTGAAATTGGGGTAAGTAGCGAGTGGCGCACTAGCGAAATAAACAATTCCCATGTAATCATCTCCCACACAGGTGCGTATGTATGTATGTACACAGAAAAGTGTTTACTTACATACATATATATGCAGTAGGTGCACGTATATTAAACTGGGTCGGTTTGAGTATAAGAAAAATAACAGTACTCTACTTTTTATTTGATCAAAAACTGAAACTTTCGCCATTTTAAGAAAAACATGATTTGTAAAATCGCTCTAACTCCGTGTGATATATATGTATTGGGGATATGTATAAAGCAAGCCAAGAAATCATGTCAGCATTATTTTGCGACCCGGTTCAATGTATATGTAAAGTAGACGAATAAATAGAACGTCATTTATTTGCTACAATTCTATAGAGTTAAGAACAAATACTTATATGTGCCTATTAGTCAGGCGAATCGCTCGGAAGGTAGGCTGGTTGGTAGCTAAGTAACACTGGCCAACGAAGGTCTTCTCTATAGAGGGGAAATAACATTTTCAAAGGCATTGTGAATCACGGAATAAGAAGTTGGCCTTAAAAGCAGTTTAATCATGAAAACAAAAACAATGATTGGCCAAAGTACGTATTGCAAGATATTTTTGAAATGTTTTGAAAACTGTGGGAATCATATAAATTTGAAATTTTGCATATTTTAAGGAAGAGTGCTTATTCATTTTAAATTATCGATTTTTAGTTTTATTAGCATAAAAATTTAGTACATACTAATCTTCTACCCCTCGCAGCTTTTATTACTTTTTTCTGTGTTATTTGAAAGTATTTTAGCTCTCTATGACTAGAATACGCCAGTAGTGGGCATACACATATTACCAGATATTACGCTTGAGTGTGAAATACAATAAAATGAAATTCAACTAGTCTGTATTTTCAAACAATTGCGCTGAAAAACCTTGATCTGATTGGTTTGCATCGAAAAAAGTAAACAAAGCTAGAGACGAATCACACGAATTACAAGGGAAAACATGATTTTTAGAGGTGTCAGGGTCAGGAGCATGTAGAATATCATCAATTTCTGTTTACAAATTAAAGTGAACGAAGAAAACATTCTGCACAAAGCAATCATTTCAATCGAATAAAGCCCATTAACGTAGAATTCGTCGAAACATTTCTCAAAGAATTTCATAACATATAAATAGTTGCCAATGATTTTTAGATGAATGCAGAGCTGTTAAATTTCGATTAGGATTAGTAATCAATTACATTACTTTTTAAAAAGAATCGTAATGATTATATAATCCACTATTCAACAATTTCTGATTTCTAATTGATTACGATCGCAAGTAATCCTGATTATTTTTTGATTACTTGTAATCGTAATCAATTACTAATCGTATAAAACTGAATGTAATCGTATTGTAATCATTACTTCTACTTAAAAAAAAGTAATCTAATTACTAATGATTACGATTACTAATCATTACTTAACAGCTCTGGATGAATGACATATTTTTAGTTTATAAACAAAACATTTGTTAAAAAAATTATTTGATCTAGATTTTACAAATTTTAACACCAACAATTGCATATTTTTATTCTCTCCGAATATTTAAAGATTTATACATATTTTCTTCAGTCGAAATTAATTTTTCAGCCAAGGAATCTAGTCAATTTCTTAGTGCGTATAAAGTCAGTTACCCGAAGGCGGAGTCGAGTACTCCAGACTCCAGGAAATTTCTCAGAATCCGACTCTTAGACTTAGGCTAAAAGAAATAAAAATGGTACTGACTAAACGCCTTTAATTACGTAAACACGGAACATTAATGGATATTACGAAATTCGTACTTATAAGTAGGATGCGGGACGACAAGGGATAAACATGGTACCAAATAAAGTACATGTTTTTAGGGGAAGCAACACTATATCTATATATATAAAAATCAATGTGTGTCTGTATGTCTGTATGTTCCGTATAGGACGCCAAACCGGTGGACCGATTCGCCTGAAAATTTTACTGTATCTATCTTTTGGACAGAGGATGGTTACTGGATAGTCTAGGTCACGATAGGACAAAGGGGGGTGGTACCTCCCACACAAAAATATTTTAAAACTATCACAACATGCATACCGATGGGTGGATTCGCTCGATAATTTTACTGCAGCTAACTTCTGGGCAAGGGATGGTTCCAGGATATACTAGGTCATTATACGAAAAAGAGGCGTGGCACCGCCCACACAAACTATATTTTAAAACTTTCATAAAACACGTTCCGAAGTGCAGATTCTCTTGACAATTTTATTGTGACTAACTTCTGAACAGAGGATAGTTTCTGAATGGTGACTATACAATGGTCATCATACAAATGGACGTGAGACTGCCCACACCAACTATATATTAAAATTATCACAAAACACGTAATGGATTGATTCACTTGAATATTTTATTGTAAACAACAGAGGATGACCCTTGACTACAATAGGTCATCTATATATATATAAATCAATGTGTGTCTGTATGTTGCGTATAGGACTCCAAACCGGTGGACCGATTCGCCTGAAAATTTTACTGTATCTATCTTTTGCACTGAGGATGGTTCCTGGATAGTCTAGGTCACGATAGGACAAAGGGGGTGGTACCTCCCACACAAAAAATATTTAAAAAATATCACAACCGGCATATCGATGGATGGATTCGGTCGATAATTTTATTGCAGCTAACTTCTGGGCAAGGGATGGTTCCAGGATATACTGGGTCATTATACGAAAAAAAGGCGTGGCACCGCCCATACAAACTATATTTTAAAACTTTCATAAAACACGTTCCGAAGTGCGGATTCTCTTGAAAATTTTATTGTGACTAACTTATAAACTGAGGATAGTTTCTGAATGGTGACTATACAATGGTGATGATACAAATGGACGTGAGACTGCCCACACGAACAATATATTAAAATTATCACAAAACAAGTAACGAATAACGGATTCTCTTGAAAATTTTACTGTATCTAGCCTGTGGAAAGGGGACGTTTTCTGGCTATAATAGGGGAAGGCACGACAAATGGGCATCACAAACACTATATTTTAAAACTATACCAAAATACATTGATTCACTTCAATATTTTTTTGTAACGAACAGAGGATGACCCTTGACTATAAAAAGGTCATGCTACAAAAAGGGACTATAAAGTAACACGATTTTTTTCTGCCGCTACGTTCAGGTAAGGGTTTGGTTCTTGAATATAAGAGGTCATGGTATGAACAACTGGCGCGTTTCCTCATACTCGAACCAAACAAGGTGTTCCAGTAGATGGGTATCGAATTGTTTACACTTCATATGCATTGGGCCGTGTTTATACCGTACACCCAAGCAACACAGAATGTTATTATTTGGGAATGTTAGAAGTTAACGTGAGAGGACCCACTTCAGTTTAAAATTTAAGAGCAGTTGAGAGAGGCGTGTCAGAAAATGGGGGACCACATTAATGTATGCTTCTGTCAGCTGTCATCATCTCCAGATACGAACTTTGTTTGCGACAATATTAAGAACTTGCTCGCCATCTAACCCAAAAGACATGTGGGAAAAATTCAAAGAGGGTATGAGTGAGGACATTTTGCAACATTATCGGACCGTTACGATTCTATATCATTTGCGATTAACATTTTCAACGATACGCTGATAAAAATTTAAGACATATTCCTAGCCATCAGCAACAAAACTCTTAATCAACTTGGATTGATGGTGCCTGAACGTTCTATCGTTGACATTATTGATTGGGATTTGCTAAGAGAACGGCAATTCAATGTTGAAGACGTGCGTTTGTTTGTCGCAACAAAAAAACTCTATTAATTGCAAATTGTGGCCTTTGATAAAATTATAACTGCAGTAACAAATGACAGCGGCGGCCTTTTTTCTCGATGCACCAGGAGGCACAGTTATAACCTTTCTCATCACTTTGGTATTAGCGCACATCCGCACTCAAAATGGGATAGCTTTAGATATTGCTTCCCCCGGTATTGCTGCTACATTATTGGATGGAGGACGAACGGCACATTCAGCGTTGAAATTACCATGTATTATGGAATTTGTTGATTCTCCAACCTGTAATATTGCAAAAGTTCAGGCATGCCGAAAATGCTGAAAAGATACAAGCTGATTGTGTGGGATGACTGCACCATGGCACATAAGAAATCCCTACAAGCGCTTAATCGGACACTTCAAGATTTTAGATCAAATACACAACCATTATGTGGAACTCTTAGTTTACTATCTGGAGACTTCCGACAGACCCTTCCATTATTTAAATTTTCATGAAGTTTTTACATTTTAAAAATGTAACTTATGAATTTAAATAAATAAGTATTAATTAAACTAATTTACAGAAGTAAAAATATACAAAACAAAAATTGCGAGCATACAAAGTTATATACATAAGGAAGACGAAAACCCGTGCAACGCCGGGTACAAAAAGCTAGTAGTATATAAAATGCTCTGCTGTTGTATTTTTTTGTTCAAAACTGGGTAGAAAATGGTAACATACGAAGGGAGTTCAGTTAAAATAGTGCATATTTGTCTGTGTATGAGTGCTGTCTAATAGGAGGTTTCCAAATTACTATGTTTAAAAACAGAGATGGATAAAACTAATAACTAATAACTGGCTTTTTCGCATGTAAAGCAACGGGTACTAGTCATATGTATGATTTGGATCGGCCGAACTAAGGGCCCTTTTTATACCTTCCATCTCCAGGATGGGATATATTCACTTTGTCTTTCCGTTTGCAACACCTTGAAATATTCATCGGATACCCCATAAAGTATATATATTCTGCATCCTGGTAAAATTCTAAGACGATTTAGCCATTTCCGTCTGTCTGTCTGTTGAAAGCACGATAGCGGCCGAACGAAATGAGCTAGGGCGTTGACATTTTCCGTAAATGTGTCTTATGGTTGCAGATCGCTTGGGATTGAAAGCAGGCGAAAACGACCCAGAAGGAAAAAAATTTCCCTAACAAGGACTGAAAATACCAATAATATTTAGACTACTTAAGCATTTTTTTTTTGAAAATTTCTGATTTTTATACACTTAAAATTTGTTTCGTACCTTCCTGTATTAACGTGTAATCACCAAAAAGTACAACAAAGATTTAGCGGGTGAAATGGGACAAAAGGGATAAAAATGGTGCCAATGATACGACAACAGCTAGAAACATGAAATTCGGTTTGTACATCCATATAATTACTTAGACGCGTAAAATAGACAGATTTTTCGAAATTTGTACTTTTAAGGGATACAATTGGAAAAGAGGGATAAAAATGGTACCAACCAAACCTCTGAAGTTAAAATCATGAAATTCGGTGTATGCATTTATCTGACTGCGTAGACGCGAAACATAAAGAATAAAAATAAAGGAATAAAATTGGTACCAATCAAAGGATTGCGGTTAGATTCGGTGTGTACATTGCTGTGACTGCGTAGATATATATTTTGATATTCGTACCTTTAGGATCAAAACGGCATAAAATTGGTACCAAGCATACGGATGTACCTAGAATCACGAAATGAAATGCGTTCATTCCAATATGGGAGAAATCGGCCCTGAGGAAAAATATTTCTCCTTAATGACGACTGACAATACACCTATTATTTAGACTACATTTTTAAAGATTGCTCCCTCATGTTTACTTTGTGATTACTATTGCAGTATTATATATTAGGATGGGTCACGAAAATAAATTGCAGCGGCTCCCCCCGGATATGAAGATTGGATTGTTTAATGATGATCTGTAAAATATTTCGTCACTGAGTCAAGTCATCCTGAAAACACCTCTAAAAATCATGTATTCCCCGTGTAATTTTAATAATGATGCATTTTTGTCCAAAATTTTGGTCGTATTATTGTTTATTTTTTATTTTTTTTGTGGGTTTTCAACATTTTGTAGGAGTTGTTATGAAAAGTAAATAAAAGGTATTAATACCTTGCGAATGATACCTAAATGATGAATATCGGACGAAAAATGACATCACTGACTCGTTGTTTGTAAAATAATTTAATACAGGAGATGGATTTGCAGAGCCAAAAATGTCAAACTCTTTTTACAAAAATGAGCGCTGCGTCATCAATTTAATCCACTATTTATTTTGAATAAAGTACTAACGCTAATTATGAAAATTTTTTCAGTTTTAGTTTTTTCGTTTGTATTTTTTTATTTTGGTCTGTAATCAATATTTGATTTGAACTGGGATATTGTCCTGGCTCAAGACCATTTTGCATCTATATTTAATAGAATGCAAATTTATTTACAAATGGCATGGTGACATTTATTACTTGGCTGCAGACTACCACGATCATGATTTCGACCATGTCAAAAGTCTTTTCAAGTGGCTTCGCTGCGACTTTTCAACATCAAACCCGGCCTATATAAGGAGATAATTCTCACAAACGAACGAGAAGCACAACTCACTTGCCGAATTTGCATTTAAAAGAATCGCACCAAGTAATAAAGTACACATGTCATCTTACAAGCATCTCATTGAGTTGCAATACTTCTGCCGTGCCAAAGATTGGTGCGATTCTTTTAAACGCAAG
Organism: Polietes domitor; assembly: GCA_947397865.1. NCBI lineage: Eukaryota > Metazoa > Arthropoda > Insecta > Diptera > Muscidae > Polietes > Polietes domitor. The sequence continues at coordinate 12,050,928 of OX377620.1, forward strand.
TGAGTTGTGCATAAAGGTCCAATAAGTTACTGTAAGACAAGAATCAAAATTTATATTTAAAGTGCAAGGGTCTATTATTTCCGAAAAAAAAAATTAACAAAAATGCAGCACAAAAAAATTACACGGAAAAAATTTGATTTTATGGGGTATTTTCAAGAGCGTTTAGCTCACAGACGGCTTGATCTAGGAGCGAAAAATTTTGCAAATCATCATTAAACAATCCAAACTTTATTTTAGTGGAACTGGAAATTGTTTTTTCCATTTGTGTGTATTTAAAATAACTTCAATAATATTTAATTTTACAGCTATAGATGAGGTGTTTATCTGGTCTCTATCTGGGGCTTCATATAAATATATAAAAGTTATTTATAAAATGGTATAATAGCATAACAAAGGACATTATAATATTGAAATCAATTCAATTGTTATTTTGTTGACAAGTGTAATCGTCGTTGTTGCTGCATTGGTTGTTTTCGTATTTTTCGTATTTATGTGACTGACTGGCCTTCTCTGCATTTACACGACACGGTATTGTGGGCGGAAATGCATGTATTCATGGAACTTGTAGAGCCTTTGTGAAAGAGTAGATTTGTTCTCTGCAAGTTATGATTGTGCTACTTATAAATGGCATTTTGTCAATAGCAAATGTACACAAAAGGTAAATTGTTGGAAACCTAATACCAATTTCCAACAATTCGAATTAATTTTAGGTCAAAATGTGCGTAAATAAAACATGATACTGCGAAAACGGGACAAATGGGTCCCAAAAATTACGCTCCAATTAAATTGAAATTTAGTTCGTGATCATCTAGGAAGGGGGTATACTAACTTTGTCATAACGTTTGCAACACCTTGAAATATCGACCTGAGACCCTATAAAGTGTATATATTCTTGATCGTCATAAAATTCTAAGACGATCTAGCCATGTCCATCCGTCCGTCTGTTGAAAGCACGCTAGCATCTATACGAAAGGAGCTAGGACTTCCAAATTTTCCATAAATGCGTCTTATAGACGTAGATCGGTTGGGATTGAAACTGGGCCAAATCGGCCCAACGAACCCTAATATTTTAGGGTATTCAAGCATATTTTTCAATATGTCTGCTTGTACTTACTTGATATTGGGTATGTCATATTATTCGTAGCGGGTAAAATGGGCCAAAAAGGGATGAAAATGGTACATATTAAACGACAACAGCTAGAAACACGAAATTCGGTGTGTACATTCCCCTAATTGAGTAGATGCATAATATAAAGGTATTTTTTCCAAATCCGTACTTTTAAGGGGTAAAATGGGAATAGAGGGATACAAATGGTACCAATCAAACGGCTGCACATAGAATAATGAAATTCGGTGTATACATTCATCTGATTGCGTAGACACGTAAAATGAAAGGATTTTTCGAAAAATAGTACCAACCAAATGACTGCAGCTGGAGTCATGAAATTCGGAGTATACATTCATTTTCAAAATTTGTACTTTTGGAATTAAAATAGAATGGAAATGCAACCAATTGTAGTACCCACTATCTTCCAATATTTATGGTATTTAAGATTTTTAGAAAATATAAAGTATTATTATGTAATCGTATTGGTAGCCTTGCCTTATAAGCGTGGTTAAAAATATTATATTTTTTATAAAATTATTTTTTCAATATTTGTATTCGTTTTGGTTTGGCTTTATTAAAAAACATATATATTTTCCTGTAATATTACTGGACTTCTACGAAAATCGACAGCCTCTGTGGAATGCAATCCATGGTGGAGGGTAAAGTTCGGCCCTGTTTTAATGCAAGAATACTTTTTTAACTAACTCAAAAATATCGAAAAGATGCTAGAGGTGATTGCCAATTTTGAAACTGCCGCAAAAACATTCACCCTAGTGCACCTACCCACTGTCTGAATGGTGTTTCTTTTGCCAATTGCATTTAGATGGTTGATGTTTTCAACACATGCCCCCGGTAAATGCTGAATGAATTCTCAGCAAACAAATAGGGTTTCAATCGATACAAAACAAATTACTGCGCATTAGCAAGAATCACATTAAAAGTATTCCGCAGCAGGTGCCGCTCAATCACACTCCCCTTCACCCTCCTCCCTGCATCGTTCAACGCTTCGCTTCATTCTTTTGAATTTTAATTTCTTTACAAAGCACTAGTCTTATAGGTCGTTGAGTTCGTAAAAACCCATCGAGGGTACGATGAACATATGTTACCTAAGAAAGAGGATTCTGGGAAGGAGCAGTTCTGAAGGTGTTTTTCAAGGGAAAACTTCATTATGTTAAGTAAGGTTCTTTGGAAGTGAGAGTGCGTGTGTGTATGTGTGGATTGCATTAAAAACTTTTGTTAATGTTTCACTTGTTGACAGCTTTTTGTGGGTGCAGACAACATATACATTTACATCCATACATACATATGTACATATATAATCACAACAACATAATTTTGTTTTTCGAAGAAGACGAAAAAAAAATGAAACGTTGAGTTGTTCCAGAAGTTACTTTAAAACATTTCTTGTTTATGGCGAGGATGGAGGATGTGATGATGATCACGATGGCGACGATGATGTGATATCGTGATTAGGTAATCCATATGTGCTTTATGTCTTAATAATAAATTAGATTGTATCGTTGTTGAAAACGCAAACTAGGTCTAATTGACATTCGCATATATCCTGCTTCTGGGAATCCTCAATTTGCTACGTTCAAAGTTTATATTTAAAAGTGGAAGCCTAGAGTTCCCATATTTATTACAACCCAGCAAAAATTCTCATTACCAAGTAATGTGGGGAATAAGGCAAAACCAAAAACCTTCACTACTTATTTTTCGGATCCGTTTCTAATTATTTTTATAAAGGGATTGTAAAAAATAAGTACTTCCACGCACGCTTACAAAAAGTTGAGAAATAAGTACTTCTAAACGAGTTGTAAAATAAGTGGCCTCAGGAAGATACAAGTCATAAGTCATTATTGATAACTAGCCAAATAATGTATTATCAATAATTGGCATAATAAGTGACGAAAACAACATTTTTATTAAATTATATATTTTGTATCGATTTGTTAACAATATGAATACAGAATTTAGGGCTGTTTTTCTTTAAGTCTGGATAACTAACAACAGCAATGCTATTCTCTGAAGTTCTATGAAATTTAACTCACCAATAACTACTTATTTAAGCCATTACAAAGAAGTAATTATTTCATATTTGAAAATAATGCAGGGCGTAACGAGCTGTCATTACTAGGTAATGCTAAAAATAATGAGGTGTCATTACCAAGTTTTTGCTGGGAAATTTGGAGTGATACCATAAATTGCTGAAAAGTACAAAATCGAGTTTTAATTAATTTGACATGATCAGATCATCCCAGCAAAAATTCGCATTACCACGTAATGTGGTGAATAAGGCAAAACCAAAAACCTTTACTACATATTTTTCGGATCCGTTTCAAATTATTTTTATATATATAGATTGTAAAAAAATAAGTACTTCCACGCACGCTTACAAAAAGTTGAGAAATAAGTACTTCTAAACGAGTTGTAAAATAAGTGGCCTCAGGAAGATACAAAATAAGTCATTATTGATAACAAGTCAAATATTGTATTATCAATTATGGGCTTAATAAGTGATGAAAACAACATTTTTATTAAATGTTTAAAATTAAATCGACTTGTTAACAATCTGAATACAGAATTTAGGACTGTTAAGCCTGGATAACTAACAACAGCAGTGTTATTCTCTGACTCACCATAAAAATGTAATGTGAAGTTCTATGAAATTTAACTTACCAATAACTACTTATTTAAGCCATTATAAGGAAGTCATCAATTCATACTTTTAAATAATGCAGGGCGTAACGAGCTATCATTACTAGATAATTCTAAAAATAATGAGGTGCCATTACCAAGTTTTTGCTGGGATGATTAGATCAGTCGTATTATTCCCAGATGACTTGCAGAATTTTGAATCTATAGTGGGTATGGGGTCTACTGAGTAACTCTGCAATGTTGGTCATTCAGGTCATTCCAATTTGCCAAAATTACAAAAGTTCCACCGGAAAATAAATTTACTTCACGACTTCATATATTCCACTTCAATTTCATTTGCTCATTTCAAGTTGTACATTTGAATTTTTACATTTTTATTGTTTTTAGATTCAAATTTATTTTTGAAAGGTTGAAATAATTTGAAAATATTAAGAAAATTGTGAATATATCCACAATAAAAATTACATTTTAATGATGTTCTCATAATAAAAACACGAATCCTGGACTTATTTGAAGAAAAAATCTGGCGGAAAAACACCCAAGACTGAAAATAAGTTAAATTGAAATTTCTCGTTATACAAAGTCCATTATTTTGAAGTGATATCAAACTCGATTTCTTTCTAAAGTGTTTATCGTGCTGGGCGCTCATGTTTCGCATTAACGTATTCAAATGAATCTACACAACAAATTGTATTATTCCAGCTGCAACAATTTGGTTGTTTCTTCGAAAACAATTTATGATTGAGTTTGGGTTCCGGGAATTCCCTAGCCAAATTTCCGTCTACTTTTTTCCGGGAATACGGAAAAGATTAAAAATTATTTTAATGAGCTAAGTCGTCAGTTTTGCGGAACCCAGCTAGGATTTCACTTTGGCATGAAAGTAATTTCAATCTCTCATAATCAAATATTTGTCCTTTCCATCTCGTTTCACATTGCTGCATAATTTGTAGAGTATATATTGTAAACTAGACATTTATGGAATAAACATTTTTGTGAGTATATTTGAGGGATTGCAGCAAAAAATTGGAAGTATTTCCATAGGAAGCACATTTTAATCGCATCTTTAAATCCAAATGTGTTCGTTTTTTCTGCTTACGATTAACATTTTCACAAGTGAATGGGAAAGAATTTTTACGGAGGGGTCACGGAGGTAAGGTGTCCGTTTTGCACCCAGAAGGTTTCGGGGTTTTATAAATAAACATTTATTAATTTTTTATAATTTTAATTTATTTTTTTTGCTTAAAAAATAAAAAATATTGCTTTCAAATATTTGAATTTGTTGACCTATTAATACTACATAATATCAGTAAAATTAGGTAGTGTTAATTTATTTAAAGCTAATTTAATTTAATATTAATTTGCGTTATATATTAATTCATGCTAAATAAAAAATTTGTTAAGTTACCAATTTAAGAATTGCAGCTAGAATCGTAAATATCAGCATTTACATCCCTCTGACAACGTAGACTTGCAAAATGAATTGATTTTTCGAAATTTGTACTTATAAGTCGTGAGCGGGACAAAAAGGGATAAAAATGGCACCAACTAAAGTATTGTAGCTAGAATCGTGAAATTTGGTATTTAAATTCCTCTCACCACATAGAAGTGAAATATAAGTGCATTTTGTACTTTTAAGGGTTGCGTGGGACAAAAAGGGATAAAAATGGTACCAACTAAAGTATTGCAGCTAGAATCTTGAAATTTGATATGTAAGTTCTTCTGACCATGTAGAAGCGCAGTAAAATTTGATTTTTCGAAATTTGTACTTATACGAAGTGAGCGGGACAAGAAGGGATAAAAATGAAAAGTGAAATTTGTAAAATTAACTTTATGATTACAGCTAGAATCAAGAAATTTAGTATGTAAATTCCTCTGACCATGTAGAAGCGTCATCAAAATGGATTTTTTTTTCGAATAAAAGGCTCTGCGGTTGTAATTTTTTGTTGAAAACTGGGTAGAAAATGATAAAAATATATATACGAAGGGAGTTCAGCTAAAACAGTGCACATCCTTTGACTGTATATGAGAGCTATGTTTCCAATTTACTATTTTAGAAAAGAAAATCAAATAAATACTATCCTAAAACAGAGACGGATAAAACTAATAACAAATCGCTTTTTCGCGTGCGAAGCAGCGGGTATTGCTAGTATTTGATAAAATGCAAATTTATTTACAAATGGCATGGTGATATGTATTACTTGGCTGCATACTATCACTATTGTGACTGGTTGACCAAGAAAGTCTTCGTTAGATGGCTTCGTAGCAACAACATATTCGGACTCTGTAAGCTGATGATTCAAATATTTCAAATATCTGCCCAATAGCACCAAGTATATAAAGTATAGATACAAAATGGTCCCAGTTGAAATCATATTAATCTTTTCAGCTAGAAACTTCATATACATTATATATTCATATACATATATATTATTGTATCGTATAATTTCAAAAATAAAAACAATGTGTTTGCAAAATTTTATGACGCATTGATATATATGTAAACATAAAGTTAAATTTAATTTCACAGTTTCGAATAATTTCCGCCTGTTTGTGTAAAATATTTTTGTCATAGACGTTTATATCTTCTAAACTAGAGATGTCACAGCATTCTTAGTTACACGAGTTATTTTTCCTTAATACTTTTGTACCATCACTTTACAGATTAGGAGGGTATATATCATTTGGGACAGAAAAAATTTGTAGCGCGTTGAAGGAGTGACTCAAGACCCTAAGTATGTTTGAACCAAATAAACTTCACGACACCTTAGTGTTTGTGCGTCAGTCTCTCTCTCTGGTTGGCTGGTGTAAACGATAACTCTCGAAAGGAGTTAAGGAATCGATTCAAACTTTGCACATGGTAATATTTTTCCCAAACTTAGTTTATGTTCGAAAAGGAGCGAAATTGTCACGCTCCTTCTGGTACCTCCCACACAAATAGCTCATAATCCAATGTTAAATTAGAATCCATATAACTTCCACACTAATATTCGGCATCAACTATATTTTCGTATTTGATAATGTTTTTATAATCACATTTATTGTACTAAATATGATGGGTTTTGGCACGCCCCTTCTATTACCTCCCACACAAATCACTACAACCTAAGTAAAATTAAAGCTGTTATAACTTATATACGGATTTTCGGAATACTCTGAAATTTGGCCTTTGGCAACGCTTTTATAGAAGTTATATTCGTGTGGAATGTGGACGATATTGCCACAACCCTTCTGGTACCTCCCACACAAAGTGGCATAAGCTTTGTTTAAAATAAAACCGGCGTAAAATTCATACGGTAGTCAAAATCATTTGCAATTTGATATTTGAAAATTGAAATTTTATGATAACTTTAAACCAAACAAATATTTACGCTTTAGCCATTCCCCTTTTAGGTCCTAGGTTAAATTAAATCTCATAACTTCTATACTGGTGGATGGAATCCACTATGACCTGATATTTGATCATGTTTTTGCAATGTGTTTATAAATCTGGAATCTAGGACCATTAGCCATGAACCTTTTAGCATCTTCCACACAAATCATCCGTCCCTACGTACAATTTAAGTTCTTATAATTTCCATTTGCATCCCTTTTTGTCCCTCGCAACCCTTAAAAGTACAATTTTCGAAAAATCCAATTTTACTACTCTTTTAAAGGGTGATTTTTTAAAAGCTAAAGGAAAGTTTTTCAAAAAAAAAAAAAACACATAAAATTCAGAAAAATGCATGAAATCTTTATTTGAATCGATAGTACGGTCCATATAATTTAATGTTTGAAAATTATTTCATGAAAATGTTGACCTTGACTGCGCCTCAAATGGTCCATCCGCTTAGTCCAATTTTGGCATTTCCACGTTTTTGAGTAACAGAGGCCCAATTGCTGCGAACGGCGACGAATCAATAATTGATGATCATCATTACCACTGGCCGATACAGCTGCGATATTTTCTTCAGTTCGCAGTCTACGTAAGCGTGTTGGTGGTTTAATGTCCAACAATGTAAATTTGGTGCGAAATTTAGTCACAATAGCCCGAATAGCCGCTTCAGTGGGTCGATTAAACTGACCATAAAATGGAAGCGCGCGATGAACTTTCTTAACAGAGCACGCATTTTGATAATACAATTCAATAGTTTGCAATCGTTGTTCGTTTGTAAGACGATTCATGGTTAAATTATAGACCAAACTGAAGATGTTTAACAGTGAAACAAAACACGAAACGTGCGTCAGCAGTTTAAACCAGTGTTGCCAAAAAGATAATAGCTAAAAAATAACCCTTTACAAGGTCAGAGGAATTTGCATACCAAATTTCACGATTTTAGGTGTAATACTTTAGTTGGTACCATTTATATCCCTTTTTGTCCCGTACGCCCCTTAAAAGTACAAATTTCGAAAAATCCTATTTTACTTCGCTTTTATATGGTCTGAGGAATTTACATACCAAATTTCACGATTCTAGGTGTTATACTTTAGTTGGTACCATTTTTATCCCTTTTTGTCCCTCACGCCTCTTAAAAGTACAAATTTCGAAAAATCAATTTATGTTGCAAGGCTACGTTGTCAGAGGAATGTAAATACCGATTTTCACGATTCTAGCTGCAATTCTTAAATTGGTACCATGTGTATCCCTTTTTATTTCTTTCCTCCCTTAAAAATACAAATTTCGAAAAATTCCTATTTGTAGCTCGTCTGCATGGTCATTGCAAGGAATTCACCGAATTTCATGTTTATAGCTACTGCCGTTTAGTCAGGACGAAGATTCGATGCTTATCCCTTTTTGGGCCATTTTACCCCCTAAAAGTACTTAGTCGATGTCTACGTCATATTTGGGAACTACCCTGCAAATTTCATGACCCTGGCTTCAGCCGTTTGGTCTGGGGGCTGGTCAATGATAAGTCAGTCAGTAACGCAACTCTTTAATATATATAGATATAGATTTGATCGAATTATATTTATTTATGTCTAACCCGATCAGGGACAAATTTTAAATGTAATTGAATCAAGCAAAGCTGTTTGCTGATCAGATGAGAATTTATTAGATAAATATACCTCAGATCCTGTAAGCAGTTGACCACGGCAGTAGTTATCTTTTTCGAGAATCTTAACATTGACAGAGTATCCCCCATAAATAATTTATTACCGCCACAAGACTATGTGTACATACATGTACAACATTTCCTAATTTTCATTGCACAAATCCCATGATGGATATTATTAGGAAGAAGAATCCAATAATACCCCCATCATTTTTTTCCAATTTCATTAGATACTTTATTGAGTGGAAACACATGTGGTGCCGTATGAATGATGCCAATAACAAATTAAATTGCTTATACGTTGCTTGGCCATATGTTCAAAGAAGTTAATAAAATTAATATTGCCATTATCACCATTTAATTAAGCCAAGGCAAATGCAATCAATGCTTTTCTAATCTTAATTAATTGCATCAAACAATAACATGATGTTAAGGCAGAGGAAAGAAATTAATCATAAATTCTTAAGGGAGCGGCTGCAGGGCATGAAATATATTATTATAATTGCATATTTTTTCTTTGCTAACTTATTTTGCCCCAAAAACAAAATTCTATTGAAATACATTTTCGCTAAATTTTTGTATTAAAGACTTTTTGGAGTGAAACAACGGAAATTAGAAGACAAACAGCAGATCCAGACTGTATTGTTTGCGACCTGATGTCATTGTCAGGCGAATGACAAAATGCAATAACAGGCATGACAAAGTAATCATATTAAGTCGGAGCGGAGCGTTGTGCCTTAATTTGCAACAACGACAGACAGCATTGGCAACATGGTCTGCGAGTCGACAGGCAATTCCCGTAAGTGTCTCGTGCGAAATGTGCGTATGTGTGTGTGTAAGGCACGTAGAGAGCAACACATACGACTGCGAGGGGTCCTCACAGAGTAACATGTCTTTATTTCCATGAAAGTTAGTGGACTGCTTTAAGGGCAAGTATAGGGCACGTTTATCATTCAGCAAATCTCAACCGATATATAACTATTAGAATTATATTTTAAACATAAGGACATTCTAGCTCGTTTAGATTTCATGGCGGTCATTAATATCGATCTTTTAAGAAGTGAATTTTAATTAATCTGAAAATTAAGAACTAGATGATCCTTAAAATGTTTTCCATTCCATATTTCAATTAAATATATTTTTTGTCTGTCCCACCAAACCAAACAAAACTGAAGGTTTTCTGCCAAAGAAACAGGCGATGAGCCTGGATTTTCAATATTATTGCCACAAACACTCAAAGACTGCACTTGTTGTTTCAGCAGCTTTAGAGGGAGCTGAGGTGATAATCAATAAGTCTGAATTGCACTAGACTTCGTTCCGGCATGTCTCCGATTATCGCGGGAACCTTTGTTCATCATCGTTCTCATGTTGTCCGGCTCTGTTATTTGCATCTTCTTCAAGGTTGATGTTAATGTTAAGGGAATGAGATGTTAATCGTGTACCACTATCCACCACTAGGGGCGCTGCATTTTAAGTTAACAGCCATATCATGTATCGCTAATGGCTATTAGTTTCTTCCCTTACCTTGGAGCAATCGAAATGACAATTTTTATGTGAAAATATGTCCGGATGAGAAAATTGGCTGCAGAAACTCTTATTTTATGATGAAAAGTGAAAATCTGTTGATGTTGAATTTTAACAGATTGCAAGACGCGCACACTTCCACTGAGCTATGAAGGACTGCACTTGTAATTTGATTTGTCGTTTTTATTTACATACATATATAGTTTTTTCGGGCTAGGAAATTTTAATAGGGGAATTTTTTCTCATCTCTAGATTAATGCCACAAACATTCAAAGACTACCCTCGTGAGTTCATTTGTCATTTTTATTTACATAATTTTATAGTGACTTCATCAGTGCTAGGTAACTTTGCTTGGAGGATTTGTTACTATCTCTCTACCTTTTCGCCGATTTGGAATCCCAACCGATATAAAATATATATTTAAAAATCTGGTATATTTTTATACACTCCACCTCCGGAATGAGGGTATACTAACTTTGTCATTCCATTTGTAATACCTTTAAATATCGACCTGAGACCCTATAAAGTATATATATTCTTGATCGTCATCTAAAAGAAAGGAGCTAAGACGACCAAATTTTCCATAAATGTACGCAATCGGTCCAAAGGGAAACATTTTTCTCTTACAAGGACTGGAAATACCCATAATAAATGGGGGTGAAACATGCAATTCGGTGTGTACGTTCCTTTAATTGAGTAGATACATAATATAAAAGTATATTTTCAAAATACGTACTTTTAAGGGGTAAAATGAGAAAAGTGGGATAAAAATGGTACCAACCAAATGGCTGCACCTAGAATAATGAAATTCGATGAATACATTCCTCTGATTGCACAGACACGTAAAATACACGGATTTTTCACAATTCGTACTTTTTGGGATTAAAATGAAAAAAGGGGATAAAAATAGTACCAACCAAATGATTACAGCTAAAGTCGTGAAATTCGAAATATATTCCTCCGACTGCGTAGACATGCAAAATGAAAGTTTTTTTCCAAATTCATACTTTCAAGGGATACAATGGGTACAGAGGGATACAAATAGTACCAACTAAACGACTACAGCTAGAATGATGAAATTCGGTGCGTATATCCTTGTAATTGTGTAGATACGTAATAAAGGGTGATTTTTTAAGAGCTTGATAACTTTTTTTTTAAAAAAACGCATAAAATTTGCAAAATCTCATCGGTTCTTTATTTGAAACGTTAGATTGGTCCATGACATTTACTTTTTGAAGATAATTTCATTTAAATGTTGACCGCGGCTGCGTCTTAGGTGGTCCATCCGCTTAGTCCAATTTTAGCATTTCCACGTTTTTGAGTAACAGAGACCCAATTGGTGCGAACGGCGACGAATCGAAAATTGGTGGTCATCATTAACACTGGCCGATACAGCTGCGATATTTTCTTCAGTTCGCACTCTACGTAAGCGTGTTGGTGGTTTAATGTCCAACAATGTAAATTTGGTGCGAAATTTAGTCACAATAGCCCGAATAGCCGCTTCAGTGGGTCGATTAAACTGACCATAAAATGGAAGCGCGCAATGAACTTTCTTAACAGAGCACGCATTTTGATAATAAAATTCAATAATTTGCAAGCGTTGTTCGTTTGTAAGATGATTCATGATGAAATGTCAAAGCATACTGAGCATCTTTCTCTTTGACACCATGTCTGAAATCCCACGTGATCTGTCAAATACTAATGCATGAAAATCCTAACCTCAAAATAATCACTCTTTATAAAGAGATTTTAGAAAGTCGTACTCTTAAGGGGGTAAAATAGGAAAAAGGGGATAACAATTTTACCAACCAAATGGCCGCAGCTAGAATCTTGGAATGTGGTGTATACATTCCTCTGGCTGCATAGCCACGCAAAATAAAACGTAATTTTTCCAAATTCGTACTTTTTTACTTTTAAGACAAAAATTTGGTTGAATCATGAAGTTAGGCTATTTTACACTATTTACGTGAGATAATGGATTTTCAAAATTTTTACTTTTGGAATTAAAATATGATGGAAATACAAACAACTGTAACACCCACTATCTACCAATATTTATGGTATTTAAGCTTTTTGAAAATATAAATATAAGAATATTTTTTGAATTGACTTGAAGTATTATTACGATATGTAAACGTATTGGTAGCCTTGCCTTTTAGAAAATTACTTTTTCAATATTTGTATTTGTTTTGATTTGGCTATGTTGGGTGTTTTTTATTGGGGTATATAACTTTAAGTTGGCATCACTTTTTTAACTGGCGGCCATTTTGCTGTCAAGTGATTAATATTTAGTTTGGTTTGCCATTTCATCATGAACAGGTTGACAAAAGAACAACGCTTGCAAATCGTGCAAATTTATTTCGAAAGCAATGGTTCAGTTCGCGTAGTTCACCATTTAATGGTCGACATAATCGTCCATCAGAGCAATTAATTCGGTTAACCATGGATCGTTTTCGCACTACGTTTACTCTATGTGATAATACGCATCCGCAGAGACGTCGAACAGTGCGCACCGAAGAAACAATTGCCGCTGTAGAGCAAAGTGTTGAAGAGGACCCGAATGAATCGATTCGCCACCGTGCACAGCAATTGGAGCTGCACAGCAATTGGAGAAAGTGGTTGAAAATTGGACCTGTAGAATTGGCTATATTCGAGCCAGCCGCGGCGGCCACATGCCCGAAATCATATTTAAACATTAATGGCATAAAATTATCCTTCCAATAAAGCCAAATTGATGGACATTAAAACGATTTTCTTGTGTTTTATTTCAATTCGAAGTTCTATACCTCAATAAAAACACCCTATATAATTTGGCGTGCAATTTTGCTATTTTTGCGTGAAGAGCTTTTTTGACAACTTTGGTGTCTTGGGGATCAACAACCCAATGACAATTTTCACCAATTTTTTTCGTAGAACATTTTGTCGCTTAATCTTTTTTTGAAAGTACTTGTTTATTTTCTCGAAAAAATTGTGAAATAAAGACAGGAGCTATAGGGTTAAGATCTTCCACAATAATGATCCTCACAAAGTTCCACCATATAGTTCTGACAATAGGAATTATCTCAGACATTAACTTACAACACTTTTTTCGCTTAGTATAATGCTCTCATCGAAAAAAGAAATTAAAACTTTTAACAGTTGTAAAAAGAAACTCAGACCAGCTGGACTTTGAGTTTATTCTACAAAAATGATCTACTCAAAATGGCCTTTCAGACCAGCAGAGTAGAGGCCGCTATTTTGATCCAATCAAAAAGTCTTAATTTGTTGGACAGTGTAATTAAATGGATTGGAATGAGAAGGCATTAAGCAAAGAATTTTTTTTTGATATATTAATACTGCTCCCTTATGAATTTACTATCAATTTATTTTCATTTACAATTTATTTTCTTTTCCACATAGTTTTATTGTTTCACGAAAGTAATTAAAATTAATTAATTAATATGGCAATATTAATTGCATTAACTGCTTTGAACATATGGCTAACCAACGTATAATCAATTTTTTATTGTTATCACTCATACGTCATGGTATGTGGATTCATACAGTTTAGTAGTCATTGACAATAACTCGCACATATGAACACAGTGTGAACATGAGTTAAAAATGGTGTGAGACTCTTGTCAATACCTGCCTAATATCTATATGGAGAAATCTCAATATTTATAAGTGAAACTCTTGAAATTATAAAATGACTACTCTCTGAAATTTTAAAGATCCAAGACCATCGTGTAATTTTTCGCCTTAAGTGGCCGCACTATAATGTAATATCCACCGGGGGCCAAGCATGTCCCTTTCAAACGTTTAATCCTATTCAATGCAAATATAGAAACATTAGTTATTATTTTATTAATTTAAATAAAAATACAGCCCTGTGATGACTTCCACGGTGGTTTCAAACCACTCTTTCATCCGTGGAAAAACTTAGGCTTCGAAATTTATGTTTTCAACTGAATTATTCCTAGATCATGTAAATGAATCCGCACGAAAAATGCGGTGGTTTCAATCCAAAGTGGATGTTATCGTAGGGCCGATAATGATCACATCATAACAAAGCTGATGGTTTTCCGACACGGGACCTTGCGATGAGCACGGATTTTTAGGGTTCATGGCCCAATCAGTCAAAGTCACTGTCGTTGTAATTTGATTTGTCATATTTATAGGATATTTTCAGTCTTTGTTTTATCCCTCTCTACAGATTTTTTAAGCTATATTAATTAATTTTATATTCAATATTTTAAATTTGAGTTAATAATACTATAGAAGCATTTCAATATTTACAAGGAAGAAATCTTTTATTCTTCTTTTAAAAATAGACAAGGTATTAATTTGCCTTATAAGCAAGGGTAAGTTATTAAACTCAACACTGCCTGCGTAGTAAATTCTCTGTTTCATGCCTACATCTCGCTATTCTGAGATCCGAGGAGTTTCTCGTATTGAATACATTTGTGTTTAAAGTAAAAGAAATGGATTTGTGCCCAATTTGATTGATGGATTTGTAAACGTACATTAGTAATTGCTTTTTATATAAACCACGTATTGGCAAGATATTTTTCGCATAGTCTCGGTACAATGATACTGTCATGTCATCTTCGTCATCTTCGGCGAAGATGCAAATTATAAACACATTTGAGAGCCTTATTTTGAGCAGCTTGAAGTGATTTCAACTCACTGCTCATTCTGTGGCCATATACTACCACCAAGTACTCAAGATGGCTATGGAGCAACGCTTGATAAATCAAAAGTTTTGTTTTAATATCCAATTTCTTCCTTAATTTGAAGATTATTCCAATTGCAGAAGAAATTTTTTATTTTACCTATTTTTTATATTCATCCCATTTTAAATTACTTTTTAGATTTATTCCCATGTATTTAATTTCATGGTCTTCCCTAATAAAATTCCCATCTACAAAAATGCCAAAGTCATTATTCATCCAAGACAAGTCTGTTCAGCCTCGCACATCAGAGCAACATCTTTTTCCATTTGAACTCTCAGCACTTTTTCATATTTATAAGGGTAGAATATTGCTATATCATCTGCAAACATAACAACAGATCCAAATAAATCGAGATAATTTATGTCATTTATATATATCATAAACAGAAGCGGGCCAAGGATACTACCCTGAGGTACTCCGCAACTCACAGGCTGTGCTGAACTTCTTCCCTCTCCAACTTGGACAAATTGTCTCCTATTTGACAAATAACTTCCGATAAATTGCAGATCATTATGCCATAAAATATAAGTTTGTGCAACAAAATCTCGTGATCAACCAAGTCAAAAGCTTTGTTAAAATCATTAAATATTCCAGCTACTCCTGAAGATCCCTCGTATAAACCTCGACACATTATGTTTACCACCTTTAATATTGCTTCATCCGTCCCTCCACCTTTAATGTATCCAAATTGCGTCCTACATATCAACGATTCATCAAAGTATTTT
This sequence comes from Polietes domitor, assembly GCA_947397865.1. Lineage (NCBI taxonomy): Eukaryota > Metazoa > Arthropoda > Insecta > Diptera > Muscidae > Polietes > Polietes domitor. Next base: position 12,066,688 of record OX377620.1, read on the forward strand.
AGAAGTTGGGTGTGCATTAGAGCGTACCAGGTTACAAGTAAAAAAAAAAGTTCGCCGTACACCTTCGAATATGAAGTATTATTGAAAGGTAGTTTCAAAAAAAAATTTTTTATTTTTTTATGCCGAACGTAGGGGTCGCGCTTTTACATTTTTCTATATAACTTCTGCATTTATAAACGGATTTTAAAGTGTGATACATCGATGTTTTTGTCCGATTTTTTTGTCTTTGAAGTCATTGAGCTCAAACATGATTCATGATTTTATGCGAGCTTTAATTTTCGATTATTAGAGTGGTACATTAGGGTAGTAGCAACTGAGAAATGATGGGTAAGTACCAGAAGGGGGTGCTTGAGCTCAATGACTTCAAAGACAAAAAGATCGACCTCGTCGAGACAAAAACATCGATGTATCACACTTTAAAATCCGTTTATAAATACAAGTTATATAGAAAAATGTAAAAGCGCGACCCCTACGTTCGGCATAAAAAAATAAAAATTTTTTTTTTGAAACTACCTTTCAATAATACTTCATATTCGAAGGTGTACGGCGAACTTTTTTTTTGAGGTACGCCCTAGTGTGCATAATCCTCTCAAATATTTTGTTGATAGATGATAGTATTGCTATTGGTCTGAATTAGGAATAATCTTATGCAGTTTCAGAACATCTGGATATGTCGCCAAATTTATCATAGCATTAAAAATACTTGTAATAATGAGTGATTTTTTTGAGGTTAGGATTTTCATGCATTAGTATTTGACAGATCACGTGGGATTTCAGACATGGTGTCAAAGAGAAAGATGCTCAGTATGCTTTGACATTTCATCATGAATAGACTTACTAACGAGCAACGCTTGCAAATCATTGAATTTTATTATCAAAATGCGTGCTCTGTTAAGAAAGTTCAGAAAGAAAGAAATTGTGTTCAGCGACGAAGCTCATTTTTGGCTCAATGGGTACGTAAATAGGCAGAATTGTCGATTTTGGAGTGAATATCAGCCAGAAGCATTGCAAGAGCTACCAATGCATCCAGAAAAAGTCACAGTTTGGTGCGGTTTATGGGCTGGTGGCATCATTGGACCGTACTTCTTCAAAGATGATGCGAATCGTAACGTAACTGTGAATGGTGAGCGCTACCGTGAGATGATATCCAACTTTTTTTTGCCCAAAATGGAAGAACTGAACTTGGTTGGCATGTGCTTTCAACAAGATGGCGCTACATGCCACACAGCTCGCGATTCTATGGCCATTTTGAGGGAAAACTTCGGAGAACAATTGATCTCAAGAAATGGACCGGTAAGTTGGCCACCAAGATCATGCGATTTGACGCCTTTAGACTATTTTTTGTGGGGCTACGTCAAGTCTAAAGTCTACAGAAATAAGCCAGCAACTATTCCAGCTTTGGAAGACAACATTTCCGAAGAAATTCGGGCTATTCCGGCCGAAATGCTCGAAAAAGTTGCCCAAAATTGGACTTTCCGAATGGACCACCTAAGACGCAGCCGCGGTCAACATTTAAATGAAATTATCTTCAAAAAGTAAATGTCATGGACCAATCTAACGTTTCAAATAAAGAACCGATGAGATTTTGCAAATTTTATGCGTTTTTTTTAAAAAAAAAGTTATCAAGCTCTTAAAAAATCACCCGTTATAAGGTGACAAAATATTACAGCACTTACTTAATAAATTCGCCGGTATTTTGTCCTCTCCAGGATTTGAATATTTGAATAACTTCCATCACTTCACTGCATCTTACCTCATTGTAATGAACGCGGCGGCTATGACTTCTCATTGATCTTAAGTTATTACAGTGATCTCCACGATACTTTTGTATACTGTCGTTCAAAGTTTTGACAGAATTTACAAAATAATCATTAAAAAGCTCCGATTTATCATAGTCACTGTCTACATATAATCAATCCGAGTCCATCACTTCTATAGATAGATAGATAGATCGGCCCATAACACTATTTAAAAATCTCCAACAGTTTCTGGGATCACCACTAAATTTTATCAAGTTTTGTTCAAAATACGCGTTCATACAAAAGGCTTATAGATTTTTTTATTACCTTGCTTATTCTTTTCAATCCGTCCCGGATGAATATAATATTACAATTTTTCCTTCTTCTTTTCAAAAGTTTCTTTTTCTCGTTAATCAAGGACCACAGATTCATATTTATCCAAGGAGTTAAATCAAATTTTATATTCCTCACTTCATTAGATATTGATGTACTATTATTCACTGCATTATTAATAACCTGAATCAAATTCGACGTCATATCCGAAGGATTATCATCAATGTGCATTCACGGAAGATGCATGCATTCGCCGAAGTATATTCAGAAAATCCTTGATCGTTGTGTGCTTTTTATGATGGTTCCAAATATTATTTTTAAATGTATTTTTGTGATATTAAGAACTAGCTGAACTGACAAACGTTTTCTCTCCATATTTAAATTAATATATTTGTTATTCGACACTTTTGTTTTTGTATGGTCTATAAACAAACAAAGGCGAAACTGGAAAATCAGATAATCATGGATTTTCAAGATTAATGGCACAGATATTCAAAGACTATAGAGGTGATTTGATTTGGTTTCATAGATGGATGGGTGTATTCCAATATTTGTTCGGGGACATTTCTATTCTTCACCGATTTCGTCGATTTGTAATGTCAGCCGATTTACAACTATATTCAAAAATCTGATCTATACTCTACATGATGTTAGCTCAAGTAGTCCATAAGGGTATGACAAACCCTTAAGCATAATGAATTTCCTGAATATCAGTCATAGTGTACGCAACTGTAGTCAACTCATCGATAAATCGGAACTTTCGTTACACCCCACCAGCATTCTAAACAAGAAATTAACATTTTTTATATGATCACACAGAAAAAACAGCAAAAAACAAAGAAGTGGATATGAGCAAAATATAAATAATAAAACAGATTACGGCATGTTGAAGAGAGTTTGGGAATGAAACTGGCACCTTGTGATGGAATAAAAGTGTCATTTGACAGGTTTTTTTGTTTTTTCGAAATACGTGCAAATGTATGCATGTCATGGCTGCTGTGCGTATATGAGGGTGAGTTCGAAAATCAGGTGTGAATATGTTTACAAATATACAAAGCTACACACGCACACGGGAGGGTGAATGACAGGGTGTATATATGCGTGCATGTTGAGAGTTAGAGTGTGTCTATGTTGGTTGGTGTTAAAAGTCAACATTTATTTTGTTGTTTTCTGTGGCACTTGTGCCGTGCAGAGAATGTATCAAAAGTCACTACAAATTATAAGAGAAAACGAAAAACAAAGCAGAATCTTATATGTATACATTTGATACAGGCGTGTGATGTGGATGTGTGTATGTAAGCTCAAGCTCAATCTCACACAAATGTGTGTGTGTGCACATTCGAAATCACCCAGTTGGCAAAATCGTCGTACATGAAAATGTCGTCAACGATTAAAAAAAAAATATTTTTTTGCTGGCAGGAAAAAATTAAAAAATATAACATTGAAAAAAATATTTTGTTTATTGTTTGTATACCCTACACCACAGGGTAAATGTCTTTGTGCATTTGTTTGTAACATCCAAAAGGACCCATCGTTTATTATACCGATCGGCGATTTGGCAAACCAGCTAATATTTCAACTACAAACATCCATGGCGAAAGTGGGTCAAATCGGTTCAGATTATATATAGCTCCCATATAAATGACTCCCCCGATCTAATCCATTCCGCTCTAGGAACCACATATTTAATAGATTTCCATCAAATTTGGGAAAGCGTCTTATATTTCGGAAAACCTATGCTAAAAATGTGTCAGATCGGCTCAGATTTATATATAGCTCTCATTCAAAGTTTGTGTTAAAATTTTTTTTTTCACAAATACAGATAGCAATGAAATTTGTAATATATATATATACCCGGTTGAAATGTAAAGACCTTTTTATATCCTAGACCACAGGGTATATTGACTAGGTGTAGGGTATAATATAGTCGGTCAGCCCGACTTTAACCTTCCTTACTTGTTTAATAGCTAACTTTCTAACACTGAAAACAATGTCAATATGTAAAAAATCTAACGATAAAGGTGATGTAATGACAAGCAATTTTTATTCAAATTGTGTAAAATTAGATACTGATTTTTTTTTAATTTCTGGTTTTAATGGAATGGTTGAACTTTGTCATTTAATAATGTAACACAATATCATTCATATGACTACAACGATTGGCTCGGTAGTACCTCATCCAACCAACCGTATTTTTCAGTACATGACCCAAAGATGCTGCCAGCCCAAAATCCACACCAAAAAGTGACTCGTTGTGGATGCATTGGCTTCTCAATAGTCAAATGCACTTCACGTTGACAACTAAGTGGAAAAATGATGATTGTCCTGTTTTATGAAATTCAAAATTTCTAAAAGAATTTAAATTTTATGTTTGCTTATTTACCCATCGGTACGTAGACCCCAGATTTTTGTGATTTATTAGGATGCTATTGTGTTTTTGTGTTTAAACTTTGATGAACGAAGAATTTAAGGCTGGTTTATAGAAGACGAATACATATGAACAAATCGTCGGAAGTGAAAACGTTATAAACTGAGTGCAAGAACCAACGATGTCGAAATAAAATCTAAGCGCTCTGTCGTTCTGATGATTGTTAGTGGGTCGCAAATCAGCTGTTTGTCGTTCTAGATACATAAGAATGACTTCAATTTCTTATGTATGTACACAAATATAAAAAAAGAAAAAAACATATGCGGCAATTATGCGCATTGACATAGCCACCAAGCTGAAAATGAGCTTCATCTGAAAACACGAAAATTTTGCACGTAAATTTTTTCCAGTTTGCTTTAAAGACTCACTACTTTGGAAGTATGTTTTTAATATTTCCCACTTTTGTTCGAGCGTATAGCGTCCCATTTTTCAAATATCAAACATAAATCTGAAAATAAAAATGAATAGAATGTTATTCAACATTTCTAAGTCAAAGAAATCGGTAGTTCAAATTTAATATTAAATTTAAATTTTAAAATGAGAGACCAAATATTAAAGGTACCTTCGTGGGAAATTTAAAGAAAAGTTATTTAAAAAACAAGTAAAAACGTCGTTAAGTTCGTCCGTGCCGAACAATTTCTAAAAATCGGTTTATTTTCCGTGTCTACGCAGTCAGAGGAATGTATACTCAGAATTGCATGACTCTACCTGGGGTCATTTGGTTGGTACTATTTGTATCCCCTTTTTCCATTTTAACCCCAAAAAGTACGAATTTCGAAAAATTCGTCTATTTTCCGTGTCTACGCAGTCAGAGGAGTGTATACTCTGAATTTCATGACCGAATTTCAGTCATTTGATTGGTACTATTTTGATCCCCTATTTCATTTTAACAACAAAAAGTACGAATTTCGAAAAAATCTGTTTATTTTAAGTGTCTACGCAGTCAGAGGAATGTATACTCAGAATTGCATGACTCTACCTGGGGTCATTTGGTTGGTACTATTTGTATCCCCTTTTTTCATTTTAACAACAAAAAGTACGAATTTCGAAAAAATCTGTTTATTTTAAGTGTCTACGCAATCAGAGGAATGTATACACCGAATTTCATTATTCCAGGTGTAGCTGTTTGGTTGGTACCATTTTTATCCCTCCATACTCATCGTATCCCTTGAAAGTACGAATTTGGAAAAAAACTTTTATTGTTCATGTCTACGTAGTCAAAGGAATGTATACTCCGAATTTCATGACTCTAGCTGCGGTCATTTGATTTGTACTAGTTTTATCCCCTTTTTCCATGCTTTATATAAGGTTACTTTCTATATATGTTTGTGTGCCACAAAATTTGAAATCAATTTTTGAAAGCTTTTTTCTCAACCAATTTTGCTCAAATTTTGCACACTTAATCATTTTCGATGACAATACAAGGAAATGGAAAAATTTGACCAATTGGACAAAGGGGCGTGGCACCTCCCATACAAAGTTAAAACCTATTATTGAATATTGTCAGTTCTATGACACCTAGAGTGCTGAAATTTTGTGTAAGTGCATCTAGCATCAATGTGCATAGCTGTGCCAAAAATGGGCGGTATTGGAAAAGTGGGCGTGGAACCTCCCATACGAAGTTAAAACCTATTATTGAATATTGTCAGTTCTATGACACCTAGAATGCTGAAATTTTGTGTAAGTGTATCTAGCATCAATTCGCATAGTTGTGCCAAAAATGGGCGGTATTGGAAAAGTGGGCGTGGCATCTCCCATACGAAGTTAAAACCTATTATTGAATATTGTCAGTTCTATGACACCTAGAGTGCTGAAATTTTGTGTAAGTGCATCTAGCATCAATTCGCATGTTTGTGCCAAAAAGGGGCGGTATTGGAAAAGTGGGCGTGGCACCTCCCATACGAAGTTAAAACCTATTATTGAATATTGTCAGTTCTATGACACCTAGAATGCTGAAATTTTGTGTAAGTGTATCTAGCATCAATTCGCATAGTTGTGCCAAAAATGGGCGGTATTGGAAAAGTGGGCGTGGCATCTCCCATACGAAGTTAAAACCTATTATTGAATATTGTCAGTTCTATGACACCTAGAGTGCTGTAATTTTGTGTAAGTGCATCTAGCATCAATGTGCATAGTTGTGCCAAAAATGGGCGGTATTGGAAAAGTGGGCGTGGAACCTCCCATACGAAGTTAAAACCTATTATTGAATATTGTCAGTTCTATGACACCTAGAGTGCTGAAATTTTGTGTAAGTGCATCTAGCATCAATTCGCATAGTTGTGCCAAAAATGGGCGGTATTGGAAAAGTGGGCGTGGCATCTCCCATACGAAGTTAAAACCTATTATTGAATATTGTCAGTTCTATGACACCTAGAGTGCTGAAATTTTGTGTAAGTGCATCTAGCATCAATTCGCATAGTTGTGCCAAAAAGGGGCGGTATTGGAAAAGTGGGCGTGGCACCTCCCATACGAAGTTAAAACCTATTATTGAATATTGTCAGTTCTATGACACCTAGAGTGCTGAAATTTTGTGTAAGTGCATCTAGCATCAATTCGCATAATTGTGCCAGAAATGGGCGGTATTGGAAAAGTGGGCGTGGCACCTCCCATACGAAGTTAAAACCTATTATTGAATATAGTCAGTTCTATGACACCTAGAGTGCTGTAATTTTGTGTAAGTGCATCTAGCATCAATGTGCATAGTTGTGCCAAAAATGGGCGGTATTGGAAAAGTGGGCGTGGCACCTCCAATACGAAGTTAAAACTTATTATTGAATATTGTCAGTTCTATGACACCTAGAGTGCTGAAATTTTGTGTAAGTGCATCTAGCATCAATGTACGTAGTTGCGCCTAAAATGGGCGGTAATGCAAAAGTGGGCGTGGTACCTCCCATACAAACCACAAATTAAAAATCTATTATTTCTGCTCCTGATAACGCAGTAATTTTTCCTTCTACAAAAGATAACTAAAAAAGAATTTCTAGGCCCAATAGAATTCTGCTTGCATAAAGCATGGATTTGAAAATTTTTTTTTTTTTGATTTACTAGTTCATTTTAACCCCAAAAAGTACGAATTTTGAAAAATCTTTGTATTTTACTTGTCTATGCAATCAGAGGAATATATACACCGAATTTCATTATTCTAGGTACAGCCGTTTGGTTGGTACCATTTTTATCCCTCTATTCCCATTTTACCCCTTAACAGTACAAATTTGGAAAATACTTTTATAAGAATCACATTATGGTGCACGTTTTTGCTATAAGGGGAATGCGCGTCCCAAATATCAAGCAAATATGAACAGATATTTTTTTCTTTTTTTTTCACTGAACCAACACTCAGGGAAGGAAGATCAGGTATTGGATGGAAGAAAGAGGGAGTAGTGACATCTGATTTGAATCTCTGAATGTCGTAATTGGAGGGAAATATATTTGCCGGAAGTCGATTCAACATACGTATAGTACGGGCGAATAACGAATTTATTCTGTAATGTGTAGTGCGGCCGGTTGTCCAATCGACAACAAATGGGTGAGCGTTCCTGGAAGATGGTGCCATGTGCCACTAACCTTCCAGTACCTTCCAAGTCAAATTTAAGCGTACATATAAGACTGTTTAACCGACTGACATTTACATACTTGTTCATATTAAAGATTTTCACCTTTTTCAATTTTTAAATCTACTTTCTGATTTTTCGAACTGTTTCACTCACATTTTAAGAGATTTTTCACTCAGATTTGTTTTATTAGAAATTGCGGTTTGTTAGCAATTTGTTTGTGCCAAATAAGGTTTCTTTGTAATAAATATGACTTCGAATCAACATAACTTTTTTCCTTTGAAAGTTTCTGAAGAATCAAATACATATTTACAAAGTTTGAAGGGTTTTCCCGTTTTTTGCAGGGTAACTTTTGCATGCACGAAATTGCAGTCTTGGAAGATAGGATACATTTAGTGCAATAATTCACAAAAGTCATTGGATTTTCGGCGATGCAGTTTGAAATGTGACGATTTATATTGAGCGTCCCCGATATGTCCTCAACGATTTTCTTTGCACTTATACCCATCGTTTAATAAGTCGTGAAGACATTGCCAACTGGGTACTTAAATCTGGAATTTTTCTCGCCCACATGTAACTAAATTTTGTTGTTTCGTCCTGTGTTCTTTTCGATTTAGCTGGCAGTTATTTGTACATGTACATATGCCAATTCATATGTATGTGTTTTAATACCTCCTGCCTCAATCGGCTTATCGATAACATACATTTCAATGATTCGTTGTAAGAACTTGTAAAGAGTGATTTTTTTGAGGTTAGGATTTTCATGCATTAGTATTTGACAGATCACGTGGGATTTCAGACATGGTGTCAAAGAGAAAGATGCTCAGTATGCTTTGACATTTCATCATGAATAGACTTACTAACGAGCAACGCTTGCAAATCATTGAATTTTATTACCAAAATCAGTGTTCGGTTCGACAAATTTTGTTCAGCGATGAGGCTCATTTCTGGTTGAATGGCTACGTAAATAAACAAAATTGCCGCATTTGGAGTGAAGAGCAACCAGAAGCCGTTCAAGAACTGCCCATGCATCCCGAAAAATGCACTGTTTGGTGTGGTTTGTACGCTGGTGGAATCATTGGACCGTATTTTTTCAAAGATGCTGTTGGACGCAACGTTACGGTGAATGGCGATCGCTATCGTTCGATGCTAACAAACTTTTTGTTGCCAAAAATGGAAGAACTGAACTTGGTTGACATGTGGTTTCAACAAGATGGCGCTACATGCCACACAGCTCGCGATTCTATGGCCATTTTGAGGGAAAACTTCGGAGAACAATTCATCTCAAGAAATGGACCGGTAAGTTGGCCACCAAGATCATGCGATTTGACGCCTTTAGACTATTTTTTGTGGGGCTACGTCAAGTCTAAAGTCTACAGAAATAAGCCAGCAACTATTCCAGCTTTGGAAGACAACATTTCCGAAGAAATTCGGGCTATTCCGGCCGAAATGCTCGAAAAAGTTGCCCAAAATTGGACTTTCCGAATGGACCACCTAAGACGCAGCCGCGGTCAACATTTAAATGAAATTATCTTCAAAAAGTAAATGTCATGGACCAATCTAACGTTTCAAATAAAGAACCGATGAGATTTTGCAAATTTTATGCGTTTTTTTTTAAAAAAAAGTTATCAACCTCTTAAAAAATCACCCTTTATATGGACGTATGTACATAAATATATATTGAAATGTAGAGATAAGAAAACATGTTCGGAATATAATCTCTTATAGCGTTTTGAATAAGGCTTTAAGCTATTCAATACAACATACGTATGAGTCATTCCGAAATGTCTAAACTGTTGAGATCGGAAAATATTTAATAATTTGCAAATATTTATGCAATTTAAATACTTTATGTAAGTTATATTTACATTAACTTGGGTCTGTGTAGCGAAAACAAAAGCGAAGTCTCACATTTCAAGTATGTGCGTTTCTTGTAATTAAAATTGTTTAGAATTTCGTCTAATTTTATATTTGATTTCTTCGATTACAAGAAAAACTGTCTTTTATATTCGAAGTATGTATAACTTAAAGATTTTTAAAATGAAGAAAAATTTAAGAACATTATTTCAATTTAACCAATGATTTTAATAAACATCCTGTTGCCTCATACCCTCTATGAATTAGAACCCTTAGACTTTATAGAAATCATATTCGGCCTTATACATCATCAAGAAGCGTAGTAAATCGTATATATTTATTAAAAATATATTATATACTAGCAGTACCCGCTGCTTCGCACGCGAAAAAGCCAGTTATTTGTTAATTTTATGCGTCTCTGTTTTTGGATAGTATTTATTTAATTTTCTTTTGGTGGATATAGATAAATCTAAAATAGTAATTTGGAAACCTCCTATTAGCTAGCACTCACACACAGTAAAGGAATGTGCTTGTCGATATGCACTATTTTAGCTGAACTACTTCGTATGTATAATTTTTATAATTTTCTACCAAGTTTTGAACAAAATATTACAACCATTTATATCCTCGATCTCATGTTTCTAGATTCAGCCAGACAGTTTATAACTTTTTGCACTTCTTTCCCAAAAAGTACACATTTTGCTTCCCCTAAACATATGTACTTTATTTTGTAACACATTTATTCCTTGTTGTCCCGTATCCCTCTTTTAAGAACAAATTTTGAAATATCCATTTATGTTCCGCGTTTACGCACTTAAAGGATTGTACAGCTTTTTTATCACTTTTTGTCCCGCTCGCCTTTTTTCGAAAAATCCAATTTTACTTCGTTTCTATATGGTCAGAGGATTTTACATACCAAATTTCACGATTCTAGCTGTAATACTTTAGTTGGTACCATTTTTATCCCTTTTTGTCCCTCTCGCCTCTTAAAAGTACAAATTTCGAAAAATCCAATTTTACTTCGTTTCTATATGGTCAGAGGAATTTATATACCAAATTTCACGTTTCTAGCTGTAAAACTTAGTTGGTACCATTTTTATCCCTTTTTGTGCCGCTCTTCCCTTAAAAGTACAAATTTCGAAAAATCCAAGTTTACTTCGTTTCTATATGGTCAGAGGAATTTACATACCTAATTTCACGATTCTAGCTGTAATACTTTATTTGGTACCATTTTTATCCCTTTTTGTCCCGCTCGCCTTTTAAAAGCACACATTTCGAAAAATTCAATTTTACTTCGTTTCTATATGGTCAGAGGAATTTATATACCAAATTTCACGTTCCCAGCTGTAATACTTTAGTTGGTACCATTTTTATCCCGCTCTTCCCTTAAAATTTCAAATTTCGAAAAATAAAATATTACTTCGTTTCTATATGGTCAGACGAATTTTCATACCAAATTTCACGATTCTAGCTGTAATACTTTAGTTGGTACCATTTTTATCCCTTTTTGTCCCGCTCCCCCCTTAAAAGTACAAATTTCGAAAAATACCTATTTGTATTGTCTGCATGGTCGTTGCAAGGAACTCACCGGAACTCATGATTATAGCTACTGCCGTTTAGTCAGGACGAAGGTTCGATGTTTATCCCTTTTTGGGCAATTTTACGCCCTAAAAGTACGAATTTCGTAAAACCCTTTCTTAGTCGACGTCAACGTCATATTGAAAATTTCATTGCTGGTCAATGGTAAGTCAGTTAGTCAGTAACGCAACTCTTTTATATATATAGATTTATTAATAAAACTAAGTGTCATAACCACTGTGCCACTAGACCCCCTTGGAGCAACACTAGTCCACCCACCTCTTCATTTCTATGCAAACATGCAAATGATTTTGTTATATTCGTACGGGGTGATGCTTCATGTATCATAGATTTAACTGTTGCTTTGTGGAAACTGTTGTCGCTGTTTGTACAGCCTCGGGGGAATTACAGAACACAACGTGCCACATGCGACGTTGTTGAAAGATGTCAAGACAAAATTTGGCTAAAAACAAAACATCGTGCAGGGTGGCAAGTGGAGCAGAGCCGCACAGTGTAAGGACTTCATGGCCAAAAGTGGAGTGAAAATTGACTGATACCATTTGTATGCTTCGTTAATGATGGCATAACTTTTATTGTTATACTCGTAACACTGTGCATCGTAATAATATATGCCTACCCTCAAACACCCCCTTTGGTGGAGCAATGAAAGCATTTGCTTGATTGCGTCTCTGAGAATGTGGCACAATCTGTCGATAATAATTTACCTCTTTATTTATTTGCTTTTCCCTTCGGAAAGTGAAACCCTTTTACGGCCATATCCTTTCTCCTTTTCTCTTTCGAGATGCTTAAGTTTAAAACAATCATTTTACGAAATTTTGAAATGTTCAATGAAAAGCAATAATTTATTGTCGACATAAAGTGGCGCGAATTGGAAACATCTCTTTGTTATCCCCTTTTGGATGGCAGAGCAATTTTATGCTATCAAAAAGTTGAAGGAAAAAAGGAAATTTGAAAAAAAATGTGTTAACTTTGATATGTTGAGCTGTTTGTTTCAGTAGGTATTTGCAGCCATTTTTATACTTCAGTAAATTAGGACATTTTGCCGAAAATACCCTAATTAGTGTTACATTTTCCAAATAATTCATCATCACACTTGAATAATTTGAATGCTTTTAAAATTAGACCGTTTTCGTGGAAGTCCCTTATTAATTAAATTCAAAAGTAGAGTCTATGGAATGGATGCTTTATTTTGAAATGTCCCTGGACAAAGTAATTCGATGGCAGCTACCTCATACACAAAATTCGAGTTTGAAATTGTGATTAAAAACAATTACAATAAGTAACAAGTAAAAACGGCGTAAAGTTTGACAGGGCCGAACTTTATATACCCTCCACCGTCGATTGCATTTCATAGAGGCTGTCGATTTTCGTAGAAGTGCAGTAATAATAAATATATATTTTTTATTATAGCCAAACCAAAACAAATAAAAATTTTGAAAAAAAATAATTTTATAAATACATATAATATTTTTATTATTTCAAACCATATTCTTATAATTATATTTTCAAAAAGTTTAAATACCATAAATATTGGTAAAGATTATGTGCTACAGTTGGTTGTATTTCCATTCTATTTTAATTCCAAAAGTACAAATTTTGAAAATCCACTATATCAAGTGCGAGATAACCTAACTTCATGATTCAACCAATTTTTTGCGCTAAATGTAAAAAGTACGAATTTGGAAAAATCTTTTTAATTTGCGTGTCTATGCAGTTAGAGGAATGTATACACTGAATTCCATGATTCTAGCTGCGGCCATTTGGTTGGTACCATTTTTATCCCCTTTTTCCTATTTGACCCCCTTAAGAGTACTACTTTCTAAAATCTCTTTATTTTACGCAATTAGATGCATGTACACACCGAATTTCATCATTCTAGCTGTATCCGTTTAGTTGGTACAATTTTTAAGTCTCTGTACCCTTGAAAGTAGGAATATGGAAAAAAATATTTTTCGTGCCTACGCAGTCAGAGGAATGTATACTCCGAATTTCATGACTCTAGCTGCGGTCATTTGGCTGGTACTATTTGTATACCCCTTTTCCATTTGAACCCCAAAAAGTACAAATTTCGAAAAATCTTTCTATTTTACGTGTCTACGCAATCAGAGCGATGTATACACCGAATTTCATTATTCTAGATGCAGCCGTTTAATCCCTCTATTCCCATTTTATCCCTTAAAAGTACTAATTTGGAAAAAATAATTTCATATTATGTACCTACTCATTAGAGGAATGTACATAGCGAATTTCGTGTTTCTAGATGATGTCGTTTGATATGTACCATTTTTATCCCATTCCATTGCCCCATTTCACCCCTACGAATAAAAATCGTTTTATGGTGCACGTTGTTGTTATCGGGGGAATGTACATACCCAATATCATGTAACTACAAGCAGACATATTGAAAAAATATGCTTAAATACTCTAAAATATTAGGGGTTATTATGGGGTTTTTCAGTCCTTGAGAGGGAACAATTTTTCCCTTTGGGCCGATTTCGCCCAGTTTCAATCCCAACCGATCTACGACTATAGGACGTATTTATGCAAAATTTGGGCGTTCTAGCTCCTTTCGTTTAGATGCTAGCGTGTTTTTAACAGACGGACGGACATGGCTAGATAGTCCTAGAATTTTAGTTCGTCCTTACCTCGAAAAACGTCATTCTGTAAAGTTCAATTTGGTTCTCACTATAAGTGCGACCTGTACTTTGATTGCAAGAATAGCTAGACAGGCAGACGGACGGACATTGCTAAAACGACTCAAAAAGTGATTCTAAGTCGATCGGTATAATATATCTCGTTTCCTGTTGGGCGTTACAAACAAATACTCTAGTGGAGGGTATTACAACTATGTGACCTTTTTGGTACTTTATAACTTCTGATTGAAGTGAAGCATTGCCACTAATCTATTCATTAGTAAAGGGTGATTTTTTAAGAGCTTGATAACTTTTTTTTAAAAAAAAACGCATAAAATTTGCAAAATCTCATCGGTTCTTTATTTGAAACGTTAGATTGGTCCATGACATTTACTTTTTGAAGATAATTTCATTTAAATGTTGACCGCGGCTGCGTCTTAGGTGGTCCATTCGGAAAGTCCAATTTTGGGCAACTTTTTCGAGCATTTCGGCCGGAATAGCCCGAATTTCTTCGGAAATGTTGTCTTCCAAAGCTGGAATAGTTGCTGGCTTATTTCTGTAGACTTTAGACTTGACGTAGCCCCACAAAAAATAGTCTAAAGGCGTCAAATCGCATGATCTTGGTGGCCAACTTACCGGTCCATTTCTTGAGATGAATTGTTCTCCGAAGTTTTCCCTCAAAATGGCCATAGAATCGCGAGCTGTGTGGCATGTAGCGCCATCTTGTTGAAACCACATGTCAACCAAGTTCAGTTCTTCCATTTTTGGCAACAAAAAGTTTGTTAGCATCGAACGATAGCGATCGCCATTCACCGTAACGTTGCGTCCAACAGCATCTTTGAAAAAATACGGTCCAATGATTCCACCAGCGTACAAACCACACCAAACAGTGCATTTTTCGGGATGCATGGACAGTTCTTGAACGGCTTCTGGTTGCTCTTCACTCCAAATGCGGCAATTTTGATTATTTACGTAGCCATTCAACCAGAAATGAGCCTCATCGCTGAACAAAATTTGTCGATAAAAAACGAAACACATTTCGAACCGAACACTGATTTTGGTAATAAAATTCAATGATTTGCAAGCGTTGCTCGTTAGTAAGTCTATTCATGATGAAATGTCAAAGTATACTGAGCATCTTTCTCTTTGACACCATGTCTGAAATCCCACGTGATCTGTCAAATACTAATGCATGAAAATCCTAACCTCAAAAAAATCACTCTTCATATTACGAAATTTATAAGTAATCTTAATCTTAAGGTTTGAAAACAATAAATAAAAGTATTGTATCAGAGACCTAATATTTACTTTTTTGAAAAATAAGCATACGATTTTTTATGGATATTTATTTTATTTTTATTTGTTTATGAAAATTAAAATTTTCATCGAACGTACATTTACTGCCATTTTGAAAATATAGATCCTCTCACACCGAATTGTATGTTAAATTAAAAATAATTATGATGGCTGGATGGAATTTGACATGCCCTCCACCATGTATTGCATTCCAAAGAGGCTGTCGATTTCCGTATAAGTGCTGTAACATTACTGAAAAATGTTTAATTTGTTTAATATAGCCAAACCAAAACAGATAAAACAAGTAAGGAAAGTCGGGCGGAGCTCCACTCCAATCCACTTTCTATCGGAATATAATGCAATTCAGTAAAAAAGTTAAAACGGGAAAAATGTGCGTATGTTTCCTAATCATAGGCTAATGTGACCCGATCCAACTTGTCAAATCGAGAATAATATTTGCATCGGTGCTATTGAATTCTCTGAAATACGCGGTTTCTTGGGGAAAGAAGCTATATGTAAATTTGAACCGATGTGACCCATTTTCACCATAGGTGTTCCTACTTTAAATATAAGATGCTTTGCCAATTTTGAAGAAAATCTGTTAAAATATGTGGATTCTGGAGCGGAAAAATTCAAATTGGGAGCGAAATTTGTATGGGAGCTATATTTAAATCTGAACCGATCTAACACATTTTTACCACAAGTGCTTCCAGTTGAAATATAAGTTGTTTTGCGAATTTGCAGGAAAATCTGTTAAAGTATGTGGATTCTAAAGCGGAAAAATTCAAATTGGGAACGAAATTTGTATGGGAGATATATATAACTCTGAACCGATCTAACACATTTTTACCACAAGTGTTTCCCGTTTAAATATAAGATGTTTCGCCAATTTTGAAGAAAATCTGTTAAAATATGTGGTATCTAGAGTAAAAAGAGTCAAATCGGGAGTGAAATTCGTATGGGAGCTATATCTTAATCTGAACCGATTTTCTTCAAATTAAATAGCGTTCGTCCTTGTCCCGAAAAACTTCGTTGTGCAAAGTTTCGTTTGGTTCTGTCTACAATTGCGACCTGTATCGTGATTACAACAATAGATGGACATACGGACAGACAGACGGACAAATCGACTCAGAAAGTGATTCTAAGTCGATCGGTATAATTAACAATGGGTCTATCTCCCTTCCTTTTGGGTGTTACAAACAAATGCACAAAAACATAATACTCTCGTGGAGTGTATAAATATAGTATAAATAATTTTATAAACAAATCTAAAATTGTAAGTGTTTGTACCCACGCTTATAAGGCAAGTGTACCAATATGTTTATACTATATACATCGAAGTAATACTTCGAGTTAATTCAAGTATAGATGGGGTAGAAAGTGGAGGGTATCATATAGTCGGCCCCGCCCGACATTAGCCTTTCCCTACTTGTTATCCCTCTATTCCCATTTTTTCCCTTGAAAGTACGAATTTGGAAGAACCTGTTTATTTTTCGTGTCTACGTAGTCAGTCAATAGATTTTCTTCAAGTAGGCATTGCTTTCCTCACTAAAATGCCTGTTGTTAAAATATAAATATTTTGCTTTCTTATTTGCCAAGGGATTTTCTATTTAAATAAAAATCACGATATAAGCAAATATTTAGACTATATAAAGTGTAGCATAACATCCTCACAAAAAAATCGAAGTACTTCCGTGGGAAGCACTTCGCATCTCAAAGTCCAAATAATCAATTTGCCCGCTTTTGAGGACGTTCTTTTCAAAACCTTCCTTTGTATTAGTATGTTTCGTTGGTATTTTTGGTCTGTAATCAATATTTAATTTGAACTTTTTACGAATAACATGTTCACAAGTTAATGGGATGGAATTTTAGTGAAAGACAAATTTATTGCTTTATTAATGTACTTCAAATATTTAATTATTTATTTATTACAACGTACAACAATACACACGAGGTACAGTGAAGACGGGACATACCGTACAACAACAACCTTTGCATTGTTGCGAGCGATGCGAGCACATGCATAACATTGAATTGGCAAAGTGAGATTTTTAGTGTGTCGACTTAGTTCGGTGGAATATTTTGTTTATCAGTGCTTCTCACTTGTCATATGTGATTTAAGTCAAAGACATACATTCGTTGCGAAAGTTCTGACGAGATGGGGTAGCGCCCATCGAAACTTTTAGCTGCAACAATAAAGGACTCACTTTACCTTTTTGCTAATTTTGGGTTCTGCTGAAGTCTTCAGCACATTCTTTGGTCTTAAACCAAAATAAATGACAACACATACAACATAACAGACCAACTATATATGCAAACAACAACGTACGAAAACTTAAAAAAAGTCGTTACACTTGAACCGGATGACATACGTATGAAACTATAGGCAAAATGTAGTTACTTGGCGTTTTTAGTTTTTATTTCCTCATCAAGTTGCCTCTTCACATGGCTTCAAAGTTCCTAGGACTAAAATTCAACAACTATTTTATATACTTTTTCGCGCCCTATGATAATGGTATTAGTGTATTTGTAAAGAGTGATTTTTTTTAGGTTAGGATTTTCATGCATTAGTATTTGACAGATCACGTGGGATTTCAGACATGGTGTCAAAGAGAAAGATGCTCAGTATGCTTTGACATTTCATCATGAATAGACTTACTAACGAGCAACGCTTGCAAATCATTGAATTTTATTACCAAAATCAGTGTTCGGTTCGAAATTTTTTATCGACAAATTTTGTTCAGCGATGAGGCTCATTTCTGGTTGAATGGCTACGTAAATAAACAAAATTGCCGCATTTGGAGTGAAGAGCAACCAGAAGCCGTTCAAGAACTGCCCATGCATCCCGAAAAATGCACTGTTTGGTGTGGTTTGTACGCTGGTGGAATCATTGGACCGTATTTTTTCAAAGATGCTGTTGGACGCAACGTTACGGTGAATGGCGATCGCTATCGTTCGATGCTAACAAACTTTTTGTTGCCAAAAATGGAAGAACTGAACTTGGTTGACATGTGGTTTCAACAAGATGGCGCTACATGCCACACAGCTCGCGATTCTATGGCCATTTTGAGGGAAAACTTCGGAGAACAATTCATCTCAAGAAATGGACCGGTAAGTTGGCCACCAAGATCATGCGATTTGAAATAAGCCAGCAACTATTCCAGCTTTGGAAGACAACATTTCCGAAGAAATTCGGGCTATTCCGGCCGAAATGCTCGAAAAAGTTGCCCAAAATTGGACTTTCCGAATGGACCACCTAAGACGCAGCCGCGGTCAACATTTAAATGAAATTATCTTCAAAAAGTAAATGTCATGGACCAATCTAACGTTTCAAATAAAGAACCGATGAGATTTTGCAAATTTTATGCGTTTTTTTAAAAAAAAAAAGTTATCAAGCTCTTAAAAAATCACCCTTTATTAGTTCAGCATTAACATCTATTTCTAGTTTATTCATATCTTATTTTTAAGAGACAAAAATTTAAATGATCGTTAATTCTAAACTAATACAGATATAACGTTGAAATTTGAAGTATTTTGGATCATATTCTCCTCTTTAGTTAGACATTTGTGTATGAAAGTTAATTTTTGAAAAATTGTATCCTTTGGAACTTTGTAGAACTTTTAAGTGGCAACAGGATGAGAAGATGGAAAACTAAAAACGGCAATTAGCTCTATTTCAAGCGTTAATTTATTTAATACTAATTTAATTTAATATTTACTTTCGTTATATATTCATACTAAATAACTATTTTGCTTACTTTTCTATTGTCACAACATAGGAAATGTGTATTGAAAAGTGGCTCCTTTGTAACACTTTAAAATAACTTTTAAGTCCTTCAACTTTAAGTATATCCCTCTTGACAACTTCATGTTAAAAAGGATTCCAATTTCGCTACTTCCGAATTCCAAGATGAACATCTTTTTCACTTCTTTGGGTGGATTTGTGAAATTTTTAAATAAAATAAAATTGAGATGAGATGAATACTTGGAATTGATATGAGATAAGATGAATAATTCTTATTTTCTTTGGTGAAGCTTAAAATGTTCTCAACTTCCGAATCGAGGTTGATGAAATTATGACGATCGTTTGCACTTCTTCTGGTGTTCTCTTTTTGCTGGGCTAGTGCAATGTTCTGCATTATGTAGGATATATAATAATCAACCCGACCGAGCTTAATTCCCCTTTTACATGTTTTGATCTAATCGTCAAAAATTGTATTCTCCACAAATGATTGTTGTTTTCTTTTCATCAGAGTTCCAGGGTTAAATTCTTTAATTAATTCCAGTTTCATTCCACATCTGGTCGTCGCTTAAAATACAAAATCAACAAAATGTCATAACATGTTTGTTTACCGGCGAACAATATGAGCCTATATTCATTCAGTCATTCATGCATCACAGGATGCGCCACTCCTGTCCACAGGCGACGACGGCGGCCTACTTTTGCAATTACTACGTTTTCCAATCGACTGGATATGTTAATTTAAGGCAACTTACATATATCTTTTTCCACTTCACTCAACAGCATGTTTATTGAGATTTTCCCAAACATGAGAATAAGGTGGCGAAGAAGACGACGAAGTAAATCGAAAAGTTTTTCCTCTTGGAATGCCTGGCGATGCCTGCAAGATTTCTTTTCCAATTGTCTGTCGCAAATGTTGTTCTGTTGCTGTTGTTGTTTTCTTAGGCGGTTGTTCAAACAAAAACATGACAGCCGTAGCGCAATAATAACCCAGTTCGGTTCCCAGGCTGATGTCTTCCATCGACAAATACGTAAATAAACAAGCACCAGGAAAATTAGATGAATCCAAGCGAGGCAAGGGTTTGATTTACATGGCTGTCACATGTAACGGATATTAACCAGTGACTTTATCAGCAAATTATTCCAAACTTTGACAGGGCGATGCGAAGCGGAGCGGCGCGACGCGACGACAGACAGCAGCAAGCAACAGTTGTTGGTAATTTTATGGTAATTTCTTTCGTCTCTTTTTCTTCCGCCGGAGCTATAAAAGAACGCCAAGGTTGTTGTTTTTTAAAAAAACTCAATAAATATGTTAATGATTTCGAGATGATGTGCTAAGCTGGTGCTGTTTTGAGTTTTGGGAAACTTACGCATTCGCTGGAGACTATAACTTCCGAAAATAAAAAAGTTTGCCAGTTAGGCCAGCTGACGCAGGTTTCCTTTGAGTGACTTTCAATTTACCTTTAACACTCGGTAAATGTTAAAGTAAGTAAGAATACAAGACCCACACAAACCAACACTCCAAGTCTGAGGGAAATATTTCAGCCAACGTATTTAAAAATAAAAACGACATAGACAGACATAGAATGGAATGAGAAGGGAAAAATAATGATAATAACAACATCTGTAAGATTATCTGGGTGCGACGGCTTTCAATGGTAAACACCAAAATAATAAGTTTAGAGGTCAATTTCCTATCCCTTTTTATTTTACAGTAGGCCTAATGTAAAACATTTGTTTCCTTTACGAGGGTTACACATTTTAAAAACAACGTAAAAATCTTGAGGAGATTTCTACACCCACAATCGCAGAGTAAAGTGTATAATAAATCACATAATTATGAGGCGAAAACTTAACACATTAAAAATAAAATAATAAAAAATGAAATAAGATAAATAAATAAAATTTGAAATTCGTTGATAAAGTCCACATTTTCGACAGACTTTTTCTAATTAAGATGCAGATGAGGAATTTCATGTTAAATCAACAGGACATTTTCGAAGGTCATACGATTTTGATGAAAATTGCTGAGCGTGTTTTGTATTCCAATATATTATTTTGATTTTTTTAAACTGGGACAAAATTTGCTTATTTTTACGAAGTGTATTTTTTAAATAGGCATATCAAAGGTGTGTGTTTCCTGTAATAACAAACAAAATATTTTAATATTCAAGTTAAAGCCTGTGTTTAGAGAACATATTGACGAATTTTAAAATTTACGAAGAAAGAGAGCATATTGAAATGTTGAGTGAAAAGAAAGTAGAAACTAATTGGACAAATATTTACATGGAGATATACTCTATGTTGGATAAAGTAATGCTTAATTTTATTGTATTTTTATTTTTATTTTTTTTTTATTTTTTTTTTATTTTTTAAATTTCGTTCCTACAAGAAACGTTTGCGGTTGTTACTACAAATTTTATTTCTGGGTTTTCGTTAATGTGTTCATCTGTTATTTCTGTACATCTTCGACGCCACGTAATATTTTCAAATGTTCACAATTTTTGTTCTTTATGGTGTGCAAGATATGAGCCTGAGAAAATGGTAAATTTTTGCAAAAATGACACGGAAGCCCCAAATCTTTAGGGGTCCATAAAAAAGTGCATGACTTTGGACAAATCCCAGGGTCTTTTTATGACTTTTATCACGTAGTGGTGTCAGTATCTTGTTATAGGGTAATTCCAACAGAAAACGAACCAAACCCCATAAGTTTGAATTTTCATCCTCTCCGATTTCGATGAAATTTGGCACATACATTCTACTAGTGGTTGCGGGGGTAATATACCGTTTACCCTAGCTCAAAGTAGTGTGTGGTTTAAGTTTTATAGTGGTCCAAAGTTGGTTATCTCCGTGTTTTTTTTTTTTTGAAGAGATGTCTTCTTTATCGATATCATAACTTTGGATAGCGTCATCAGATTGTAAGGATATTATTGATATTGATAAAGATTTACAACATCTCTTTCCGAATATGTATGAAATTAATATTTTTGTCCTTGTGGTTCAAGGACTCCAAAAATTAAAAATAATTTTAATCCTTGAATATCCTGTAAAACATATATTTAATTTTCTTTATTTTGTTTTGCATTTTAGCTTATTTTATTCGCTATAAAATATCAAAAATTCAGAGTGGGGTATTCCAAAGTATTGCGTTATTTCAGCCCAAAATTCATTAGAGTGGCTTCAAAAAAAAGTTGTCGATTTTAGAAATTCGTACTCTTAAAGGAGTAAACTAGGAAAAAGGGGATAAAAACGATACCAACCAAATGGCCGCAGCTAGAATCATTCGTCCGACTGCGTGGACACGCAAAACACAGGTTTTCCAAATTCGTACTTTTTATTTTTACTGCAAAAATTTGTTGAATCATGACGATTTTGTACAATTTCTAAATTTGTACTTTTGGAATTAAAATAGGTTGGAAATACAACCAACTGTGGCACTCAATATCTTCCAATATTTATGGTATTTAAGGTTTTTTGAAAATATAAATAAAGAATATTTATTTTTTGAATAAACTTGACGTATTATCTTGATTTATATAATGTAAACGTATTGGTAGCCTTGCCTTGTTTAAAATAAATAAAAATATTATATTTATTCATAAAATTATTTTTTCAATATTTGTATTAGTTTTCGTTTGACTATATTAAAAATATTATATTTTCCTGTAATATTACTGCACTTCTACGAAAATTGACAGCCTCTGTTGAATGCAATCCATTGTGGAGGGTATGTAAAGTTCGGCCCGCTGTTTTTCTTGTTTCTTATTCACCCTTAACGCGAATAAAACAGAAGTTTATGTTTATTCCCTTACAAGCGAATGATGCTAATATGAATATAACCTGGGAAAAAATATCATAAATCTTGGAAATTTAAGAGAACAATTCATTCCCGGGGAAATTTTATTCGCGATATGGGTGATTGTTTTCACTAGAGTATTTCTACATGTTTGCTGATATCTCACAAAACATCGACAGATGATTAAAAAAATGGATTTGTTAGCCGTTATTTTTGCAGATATTTTCTCTACTTTTCGTGATAATGTTTTAAATGTACTAAAGCACACATATTGCTTCATTAATTAGTGCCTGCTACATATTACATCATGCAACAAAAATTTTGCGGAAGGACTAATTATAACAGTTTCTTATGTATTTTTGACTCTATTATTCTATTAAAAAAACGATTTACAAAAAATGATCAATTTTTTTGGGACTGTTCCTGAACCACTATGTGGACCTGAAATTCACAACTTTGGTAGCCATCATAATTACCTTCAATTGAACATATAGCCGTGAATATACATGTATATTAAACAAAGTAATTATTTTGTGGTGATAACTCAGTATGCCTCAATGCAAACAAAAAATATTTGTTTAGGTCTCGGACACAAAATCTGTATTTTTTGTTGCATAGCTTCTCTTTCCAACTCTTTTATAAATAGTGTATTTTCTGCTTCAAATTTTAATTATATTTGCCTTTCACATGGAGTGGCTTCTTTTTGAAGGATACAAATTTAAATCAGGTGTTTGTGGAAAATAACTCACGGCTACTAAAATCTGACTCGATACTTATCAAATCGAATTTTGATGATTTTATTCCTAGTTTTTTTTATAAAATCCGCAAACTCTTCCGCATATTTAGTTTAATTTATGTTTTTAGGCTCGTTGGAGAGACATTAATTGTTAACCAATCCTCAAATTTGTATCAAAATGTTGGTCTCGGATGAGTTAAATATGAAGTAAGAACTTAAATGAGGGGTTAGTTGCACCATAAATTTATTTCATATAAATGGTATTCATTATTTTCATATTTTAGTCTTATGCAATATTAATTTTTGAAAAAACATTTTTGACATTTCCAAACATTTTGATATTTTTGGAAAAAATTTAAACAATTTTACAGAACCATTTTTGCCGTTCTGACATTTTCGTGCTGTGAACAATACAAATTTTAGCAACATTTTACCGAAAATTAAAAAAAATCATTTTTTTTAAATAAATTTCAATATTTTCTAGTTATATAAATTTATTAATATTTTTATTTAATTTTTTAATTCGACAAAAACTACAAATTTTTTACAAAATTTGTTACTCAATATCATTCACTCAACTATAGATATGGCTGGTTGAATAAACATCAAAGTCGGTAGACCTTCGACAATCTATCGTTAAGGACCTTTCCACAGTAATAATTTTGCGGATTTTGAAGAAATTTGGCACGTACGCGGTTTGAGTTTTACATTACATCACCTAACATGAATGGAAATATTTCATCACCAACATTTTCAAGAGTACTTTTCCACTTGCCCAGGGCTCCAACCCTATTACAGAAAGTGGGTGTCTTCAGATGTGTCAGTTTAACATAAATCGACTACCAACCAAGCAACGCATATTGTTGGCCATATTTTAATAAGTACTATGTTTTCCTTCATAATCATCTTCGACTCCGACGTTAAATTTTAATAATCACGTCTGTTTTTCGTTTCTCGACCCCGCTTGCAATATAAACAAGGAAGATGATGCATCAGCATTATTTTATACCCATGCAATTTTATTGCAAATTTATTACATTTCAATTTTGTACAATTCATTAAATTTGTGATGGAATAATTGTTTCTAATTGCTAATAAATTAAAGATACTCCTCCACATAAACGCAGGCGAGTGCGACACGCGATAAAACTCTTTTTAAATTTGCGAAGTGTAAATTATTACATTCGATTTGCATACCGTACCACGTGGCGTATGCGTGTTCCTTATTTGCATTCATTAGACGTTATAAGGTACCACTTATAATTTCATCCTTAGATCTGCTTTGATAACAAACTACATGCACAACATAAATACCCATCTGGTCAAAGTTTAAATTAAACTTGTCACGCGTTCGCTTTTCCCTTTATTCGTTTACTTTCTTATGGTGCTGTCGTAGATCATTTGCATTTTGTTAAATATGCATTACACCACTTTTGAACATTTCAAATTTTATTAAAAGCATTAGCTTCTTGCTTGCCTTCATTGTACTTTGTCAGCAGCAGTGGCAAACAAATCATCTATTATTAAAGTTCATAGTTCAGACTGGGATAAGATAATGGAAAATTTAATAAGTGTTGATAAATATTGGTATAACGTTTTTCACTTTCATTTTTCTATTACTTTAATGACCAGAAAAAATAAGTACTTTACTAATTTCAAAGTAAATTTAAAAAAAGAAATGGAAAGTAGTGAAAAAGTGCATCCTTTGCCACTACTCAAAAATAACTTTTACTACTCACCAAAAAGAGAACATCAAAAAAGTGAAGAAAAAGCTCATCTTTAGATTTGGAAGTTATGCAAATTGGGTACTTTAACAATTAATTTAATTTAGGGATGTCATTTAATGAAAAAACTGAAAAGTTTTTTTAGTGGATCCATTTTTACACTTCTTTTCATTCCTATTTAAAAAATCCACCAATACGGGGGGTAGAACAGCGGACCATCTGGTTGCTACTACTGCATTTGTAAGCTAAATCAATTGTTCGGATAGAATTGATAATAAGAGACTTAACACAATATTTGGTTACTATGAACTAATATATAATGCAAAAAATATAAAACTAAATTAATCCATTATTTATTTAAATGAATAAAATTATACAAAACTGTGTTGTCATTTATTTTGGTTTAAGTTTAAAGGTTGTGCTGAAGTCTTCAGCAGAACCCAAAATTAGCAAAAAGGCAAAGTGAGACCTTTATTGTTGCAGCTAAAAGTTGACTGCGCAGCTTCGATGGGCGCTACCCCATCTCGTCAGAACTTTCGCAACGAATGTATGTCTTTGACTTAAATCAGGGTTCATATTAGTACCAGCGGTCACATACGACAAATGAGCGCTTCTCATTTGTCGTATGTGTTTTTTTATACCCTCCACCTCCAGGATGGGGGTATACTAACTTTGTCATTCCGTTTGTAACACCTTGAAATATCGACCTGAGACCCTATAAAGTATATATATTCTTGATCGTCATAAAATTAGCCATGTCCGTCCGTCCGTCTTTCCGTCTGTTGAAAGCACGCTACCATCTAAACGAAAGGAGCTAGAACATTCAAATTTTCCATAAATACGTCGTAGATCGGTTGGGATTGAAACGGGGCTGAATCGGCCCAAAGGACTAAAAATACCCATAATAATCCCTAATATTTTAATGTATTTTAGCATGATTTTTGAATATATATGTTTAAATGGTAACATAACATATTAAACGACAGCAGCTGGAAACACGAAATTCGGTGTGTACATTCCTCTAATGCATAATATAAAAGTATTTTTTCCAAATTCGTACTTTTAAGGGGTAAAATGGGAATAGAGGGATACAAATGGTACCAACCAAACGGCTGTACCTAAAATAATGATATTCGGTGTATACATTCCTCTGATTGTATAGACGAGTAAAATACACGGATTTGTTAAAATTCGTACTTTTTGGGGTTAAAATGAAAAAAGGGGATACAAATAGTTCCAATCAAATGACCGCAGCTAGAGTCATGCAATTCGGAGTAGACATTTCTCCGACTGCGTAAACACGGAAAATAAACGGATTTTTCGAAATTCGTACTTTGAAGGGATACAATCGTACAGAGGGATAAAAATAGTACCTACTAAACGACTACAGCTAGAATGATGATATTCTAATTGTGTAGAAACGTCAAGGGGGTAAACATGGTACCAACCAAATGGGCGCATCTGGAATCATGGAATTCGGTGTATACATTCCTCTGACTGCATAGACACGCAAAATAAAGTTTTTTTTTCCAAATTCGTACTTTTTCTTTTACCGCAAAAATTGGTTGAATCATGAAGTTAGGTTATTTTGCACTATGTACGTCTGATAATGGATTTTCAAAATTTGTACTTTTGGAATTAAAATAGAATGGAAATTTTTCATTTCATTACATTTATTCAGTCAATGGAAGTAAAATTTCTTACAGACTGTGATTATTCATACTTATATAGTAAATATAAGTATGAATAATTATAAATTATTTTATTACTGTTACAAGAAATAATTTAAAGTTATCTTTTGATGTGCAGAAATCTATACATGGCTTTGAATCTTTTTGAAGATTTAGATTAACGGAATTTAGATAAAGAAAAGTGCGGGTTGGAGGACTGTTAAGAGCATAATTAGTACGATGCAATGGGACATTAAAAACATCAAAGAACCTCAGATTTCTTGGAGGGACATAAAACGGAATCAAAGAAACCAAATCTGGAAATCAATAATATCATTTATCAAATCAAAAATTAGTAAAGCAGCTTGAAATATCCTTCGATACTCCAAAGTCTGCAAACCCAACAATAAACATTTCGATCTATAAAGTGTATGATCAGGAAATATGAATGACCTAAGAGCAAATTTAACAAATATTCGCTGAACTCTCTCAATGCGAGATATATGTTTGTCGCAATGTGGATTCCAAATTAATGACGCATATTCCAATTTAGACCTGACAAAAGAAGTATAAACCAATTTCAGAGTATTAGGATCAGAAAAATCTGAACAATTTCTTATTAGAAATGCAAGCATTTTGTAAGCTTTTGGGACAATATAATTGATGTGCGGTAAAAATGACATAGAGGAATCGAAAATAACCCCAAGATCACGTACTGATGTTGTCGTTTGCAAAATATCACTACCTATTTTGAAAATAGCTTCTATAGGATTAATAAAGGGTGATTTTTTAAGAGCTTGATAACTTTTTAAAAAAAAAAACGCATAAAATTTGCAAAATCTCATCGGTTCTTTATTTGAAACGTTAGATTGGTCCATGACATTTACTTTTTGAAGATAATTTCATTTAAATGTTGACCGCGGCTGCGTCTTAGGTGGTCCATCCGCTTAGTCCAATTTTGGCATTTCCACGTTTTTGAGTAACAGAGACCCAATTGGTGCGAACGGCGACGAATCGAAAATTGGTGGTCATCATTAACACTGGCCGATACAGCTGCGATATTTTCTTCAGTTCGCACTCTACGTAAGCGTGTTGGTGGTTTAATGTCCAACAATGTAAATTTGGTGCGAAATTTAGTCACAATAGCCCGAATAGCCGCTTCAGTGGGTCGATTAAACTGACCATAAAATGGAAGCGCGCAATGAACTTTCTTAACAGAGCACGCATTTTGATAATAAAATTCAATAATTTGCAAGCGTTGTTCGTTTGTAAGACGATTCATGATGAAATGTCAAAGCATACTGAGCATCTTTCTCTTTGACACCATGTCTGAAATCCCACGTGATCTGTCAAATACTAATGCATGAAAATCCTAACCTCAAAAAAATCACTCTTTACAACCAACTGTAGCACCCACTATCTACCAATATTTATGATATTTAAGCTTTTCGAAAATATAAATATAAGAATATTTATTTTTTAATTTGAAATAAATAATGGTTTGAAATAATTAAAATATTATATTTATTAATAAAATTATTTTTTCAATATTTGTATTTGTTTTGGGTTTGCTATATTAAAAAATTATATTTTCCTGTAATATTACGAAAACCAACAACCTCTGTGGAATGCAATCCATGGTGGAGGGTATATATATATATTAACGCCGTTTTTACTTGTTCTTTTTTTTAATTGTGTGTGGAAAATAGTTTTTCCTCCCATCATTTTGAATAGTTTCGAAACTATTCTTCAGTTTAAGAAATAATGTTAACAATACCTGGAGATAATTGTTCTTTTTTTTTTTTGATTTTTTGATATTTGTCTGAAAAATCTGTGAATGTTTTGTGTTGTTTGGTTAGTGATCAATTTGATTATATTAAAAAATATTGTCTATATTTAAAGTTGGAGCGGGAAAATATTGTTTCTTTATTGTTCCGCTATGGAAAAGGCACTTAAACTATCCCCACACAAATATTTTTATAACACATGAAAATGATATATGCTGGTACAAATTTTATAGAGTGTTTCTTATAAAAATTTTTAAGTATTAATTATGTAACCATTCTCTACATGCTCAGAGCACTTTATTTTCCATCAGTTCATAAACAATTTTGACAAATTTTGTATCACATGTGTTGTGCAAGCATGTCAATCATAACGTTTGTGCGTGGATATTAGATTTAAGGATATTCACATATTTGACATTTTTCCACTTATCGTCCTTGGACGTCTTCAACACAAATTCTAAAGGTTTCTCACTCAATCTTAGAAATGTCGGCGCATACCACTAATTTTGTTTGTCATTACGAAATTGTTTTGTCCACGTGTACGCTTTGTATTATTTATTACATTCTTCAAGTTGACTCAGACTTCCTCGCTAAACAAACACAAATAACTCAGGTTGAATAACACAGTGCAACACGAAAAAAAATAACCATATACGGACACCGCTACATGATAAAAGACCAAAAAAAAAAAGACCCGTGTTTTTTTGTTTCCCCCAAAGTCATGCACTTTTTTTTTTATGGGCCCCCAGAGATTTGAGGCCTCGGTGTAATTTTTGGAAAAAAAGTGATCATATTCTCAGGCTCATATCTTGCAAACCGTTCGGAATTTTGATTTACTCTCTGAGGCAAAGTTCTAGCTCTTGTCAACGGTTAGCTGAATTTTCAACGGTTTGCTACCTATGGACCTGAACAGGGGAAAAAAGGTTAAAAAAAATCGAATTTTTTTAAGTTTTTTGCGATTTTGACCTTGAAGATGAAGTTTTTTTGATTTTATATGTTCACAATTTTTGTTCTTTATGACAAGAGCTAGAACTTTGCCTCAGAGAGTAAATCAAAATTCCGAACGGTTTGCAAGATATGAGCCTGAGAATATGATCACTTTTTTCCAAAAATTACACCGAGGCCTCAAATCTCTGGGGGCCCATACAAAAAAAAGTGCATGACTTTGGGGGAAAAAAAACACGGGTCTTTTTTTTTTTTTTGTCTTTTATCATGTAGCGGTGTCCGTATATGGTTATTTTGAAATGACTTCAAAAATGTTGCACAGTGAAATTTTTGGGAAATTTTTCAATTTTGCGGCTACCTAAGCGCTACCTAAGCGCTACCTAAACGGTGTTAAGAATAATTCCTAGGAAGTTCATATGTTCTAGAAAGTTGTTTATTGAGATCTTAGGTACATTTTTGTAGTTGATTGTTTCCCTGAATTTTCAGCGGTTTGCTACCTATGGACCTGAACAGGGGAAAAAAGGTTAAAAAAATCGAATTTTTTTAAGTTTTTTGCGATTTTGACCTTGAAGATGAAGTTTTTTTGATTTTATATGTTCACAATTTTTGTTCTTTATGACTAGAGCTAGAACTTTGCCTCAGAGAGTAAATCAAAATTCCGAACGGTTTGCAAGATATGAGCCTGAGAATATGATCACTTTTTTCCAAAAATTACACCGAGGCCTCAAATCTCTGGGGGCCCATAAAAAAAAAGTGCATGACTTTGGGGGAAACAAAAAAACACGGGTCTTTTTTTTTTTGGTCTTTTATCATGTAGCGGTGTCCGTATATGGTTATTTTGAAATGACTTCAAAAATGTTGCACAGTGTAATTGCTTTCAGGTAGTGACATTCTGTTGCTATTTCGTGGAATGTTCCTTTTTTCGTATGATTTAAAATCAACTGTGTTTCAAAAGCCTACAAAACTCCCCCTGCGATGGCAGTGTAAATAAAATCAAAGTTAAATAACAAAACAGAGAGGAAGAAACCGAAATCTGAATTTAAAAAATAAACCCTTGCCCCTGCAACCGACAGCATCCTAAAATAATATTTGCACAGTGGAATCTTGTTGGGGTTCGATTTTCGTCCTCAATCAAACAAACTCTTTTGATTTGTTTTAACTACCTATCCGTTCCTGATTTTCTATTGGAATAAAAACGATAGATAAATTTAAATAATATTTGTTGCCTTGTTTGAGGCGTACACGCAAGGAAGTAATAAAACATCCGGTTCCGGTTATTTTCGCTCCCACCCAGAAAACTTGAAAAAGTGTTTAAATTGTAATTGAGCCATGTGCGCCATTTGGGATTTATGTCGGATTGCCAGCCTAAGATAGGATAGGGACATTTGATATCAGTAAAAAGTTGTCGCCAAAAGGGATAACCCAAACCCGTAACTGGTTTTACCGGGCCACCAACCAGCCTTGCTCGATTATATTTTTATATGTTAATTTGTCTGAATTAAAAACTTTCAGGTTTTAAAACTTTCATCCCTTTTGGGCACTGTCTGTTCTTCGTACTTTAATTTAAGCTTTTATTTATGCCACCCATGGAATAAGTTTGTATGGCCATAGCTCTCTGCTTGTGCTTTTCACAGCTTGTGGAAAATCCCCAAAACGCCACACACACAGGGGGATTTATGTTCTCGCACAGAAAGTGCCCTTTGAATGCCTGGCAGGGGTTTTTAAACCGTCATGACAATGTAGACAACATTTTATAGTTTCATTTAAAAGTTGACTAAATAGTTAACAATGAAATATTAACCCTTCCAGATAAGATTGCCGCGCGAGAGAGAGAGGGGAGTTTACATTTTGACATTTAAATAATAAAGTTTATTTAATTTGATGTACTATCCTTTGGAAAAGTTCAAGAGGATATGTTTAATAAATATTATTTTAATAGTTGTACATAGACGTGCAGTAACGCTTTCCGGTCTATTATAACCGTGAGAAAGTTTTCCTTGGTAGGTGCTGGAAAAGTTTTGAGATAATTTATTGAATATCGGTATTTGCGTGTGGACAACTTAAAAGTTTTTCCATGCATGTGGAACATTTTTATACAATGACACAAATATAGGTTTGTTTATGGGCAATTATGTTCCCTCAGTAGACAATTCTGTCCCACTCGTAAAAAAATTATTCATATGAAAAAATATATTTTCTAACTGAGTAAAGTCTGTTCTCCACTTTAGTTAAACAAAATTACTCCGGTTTATTAAACCTTCCTAAATATTTATTTATTTCAGTAGTCTATGGAAACATATCCTTACAGACTAAAATTTCAATAAATTTATTGATAGGAAGCGATAAATCTAAAGCAAATTTCTTATTAATAAAATTGAATTCCTTCAATGATCTCAAAATAGGTTCATTACAAGAATTATTATTTCTATTTACAGGAATATTAATCAATTCAAAGAATCGAAGAAGAATAAAGGACAATAAATAAGTCCGCAAATCAACTTGTACACAAATAGAACAGAACTTTTAGCTCTTCTATTGGCTAGGGTTTCCAAATGTATAAGCTTACATCGAGACTCATATGTGGGAAAAGGATTGGAAAAACTTAAAGAAGAAAATAAAGCAAATTTAATAAATTTTCTTTCAACACGATCACAATTTACATCATAAAATGGATTCCATACAATGAAAGCATATTCAAGTTTTGATCTAACAAAAGAAGTATACAAAATTTTTCGAGTATATGGGTCATTAAAGTCTATACTATTCCTTTTAATGAAAGCAAAGACCACATAAGCTTTTGGCAATACATAATTAATATGATCATTGAAATCTAAATTTGAATCAAACAAGAAACCAAGGTCTAACACGCGATTTACCATTTTCAAACATTGATTATTGATATTCATTCTAGTACGTCTAGTAAATGGAAGGTGATAACATTTAGAAATATACAAAGGAATATTATTTTGTTCACACCAATGGAACACCCTATTGAAATCTTTCTGAAGAAATGCAATATCTGCAGAATCTGAAATGTCTAAAAATATTTTAATGTCATCCGCATAAATTAAATATTTAGCAAAATGAAAGCAACTAGCTACATCATTTACAAATAAAATAAAAAATAAAGGACCTAAAATGCTACAATGAGGGACCCCAGAGGAAGCTACGTACATATCAGATTTAAACCCATCAACAGACACAAAACAAAGTCTACTAATGAGATATGATTCTATCCATTTAAAAAAGAGATACATGGAATCCAATTTCAGCCAATTTTAAAAGAAGAAATTTGTGTAAAACGTTATCAAATGCTTTGCAAAAATCTACATAAATAACATCAACTTGATATCCATTTTCAAAGCTGGAAATGCAATGATTAACGAAAGTAGTGAGATAGAAACAGTCGAACGATTTTTCATAAAACCGTGTTGCGATTCTGTTATGATTGTCTGTCAAATCAAAAGGATAAACGTGATTGTAAACAACGTATTCAAACAATTTGGAAATATTTGATAATATTTGATACATGAATAAATGCAACATCAACGCCAGAAATAATATTGTTTAAAAATATATTATATATATATTATAAATATTTAGGTCACCAGACTGAAAATTCGCTTTAAAAAAATCCGCAAAAAGATTAACCTTCTCGGAAGA